>JAKTSR010000094.1:0-43037 GCA_030580325.1 Sugiyamaella sp. yHKS617 | reverse complement strand
CAGACGTGTGCTCTCTCGATCTCGGACCCCGCGGTGCTCGCTGCGCGAGCGTGACCCGGCGGAGTAGCCCTCCTCGAGCGCAGCGAGAGGAGCAGCGGGGTCCGGGGCGGCGCCCCGGCCGCCGGAGGCGAACAGGTCTGCGCAGAGCCCGAGGTTCCCAGTTGGCAATTAGGAGGTGCAGAGTAATTAAGAGGTGCAGATATGCAGGATCAATTCGCGTTGCGACGGCTCTAATATTGTTGACGCGCGTACTACGCAGACACCAGTTCTCACTGTGGTTTGTTCAGAGTGAATCCCGGTGCAAGAAATAGAAGCGAGCTGCTGCTGTAAAGCCCATAGAGAAATGACGTACGGGAGCAGTGAGATTGACGACCTGGTGGCCAGAGGCCTGAAAGCGTACGCCCTTCGGTCGTATGAGGACGCTACCGAGAGCTTGGGAGAGGCCTGTGGCCTGTACTCATCGAGTAACGACGGCAAAGAGAACCCTTCATTACTGTTCCTGTACGGTCGGGCGGTATTCAGGGTGGCCGTGACCCAGTCTGAGGTGCTCGGCGAATCCACAGCGGCGTCCGACCG
Source organism: Sugiyamaella sp. yHKS617 (assembly GCA_030580325.1). NCBI lineage: Eukaryota > Fungi > Ascomycota > Dipodascomycetes > Dipodascales > Trichomonascaceae > Sugiyamaella > Sugiyamaella sp. yHKS617. The sequence goes on along the minus strand of JAKTSR010000094.1, from coordinate 42,461 downwards.
TGGCACGCCTGCTCTGGCCAGCGGAGAGGCTGCCGACAACACGAAGAGCGGGCTGTTCAAATTCTCGGGAGAGGACGACGATAACGCTGAAGGTAACGAAGAAGAGCAGCAAAAGGAGAACGGGAGTGATAAACACGAAACCAATGGGCAGGAAAGGTCTGGTGAACACGCCGACGGCGACGTCGAGGACGACGAGCAGGAGCACGAGGAGCCAGAAGAGCAGACGGATTTCGAGGTTGCCTGGGAAATCCTGGATCTGGCCCGCAAGCTGTTCGACGACGAAATCACCGCGCTGGAACAGTCCAGCGCCGATGACAAATCCGCTCGAATCAAAGAAGCTCGTATCAAGCTCGCCGACACATACGACATCCTTGGAGAGATCTCTCTCGAATCAGGTAAGTCCCCCGGATCCCACCACTGCGCCTACGGCGTTCGGGGCGCTGCCCCGAACCCCGTAGTGCTCGCTTCGCGAGCGTAGAGGCTCCGCTAGTTTGAAGGGTGCCCCCGGCGGCCGGGGCACCACCCCGGACCCCGGAGTGCTCGCTTCGCGAGCGTAGGCGGCTCCGCGATGGGCAGGCCGTGGGCACCGACTCGAGCGGCAGCGAGAGGAGCAACGGGGTCTGGGGCAGAACCCAGAACCCGAGCCGCCGAAGGCACACGGGCATCTGATCTAACTCAGCACAGAGAACTTCCACCAGGCAGTGCAGGACTTGGAAGTTTCGCTCAAGTACAGGTTGGAGCTGTACTCGGTGGAGTCGACACTGGTGTCGGAAGCGCACTACAAGCTCTCGCTGGCGTACGAGTTCGATGTGGAGGACGGCGAGGCGAGAAGCAAGGCTATCAAGGAGATGAAGAGCGCACTGGAGAGCGTCAAAAAGCGGATAGAGGTGTCTGGTGAAGACGATAAGGAGCTCGTCGCCGATCTGGAGACGAGGCTACAGGAGCTCGAACAGGCTAATGAGCCAGTCTCGAGCGATGAAAAGAGAGCTGTCATTGAAGGCATTCTCGGGACTACGGTGGAGCCTGAGTCTGGCTCGTCCACAGCTACCAGCACAGCAGCGGCTCCCAGCCCGGTACCAGGTACCTCGGTCCTGAAAGAAGCGGTCTTGAGCTCTCTGGGCCAGGCCAACGACATCAGCTCGCTCGTCCGCAAGCGTCCCGAAAAGAAACGTGCCACTCCGACCGCTGCGCCGGCGGACCAGCCCGAGTCCAAGCGCCCCAAAGAGGCCTGACCTTTACCAATGGCATGTTAATCACTTTGACTCTGTTGTCGCTCGGATTAGGTCACTCTGGCCTCGAGGGGCCACTACGCCTCTGGTGGCGGGGGCGCTGCCCCTGAGCCCGCTGCTCCACTCGCTGCGCTCGAGTCGGTCACTCCCTGTGCAGAGGGCCAGCGCTGTTCGCGAAGCGAGCAACTACCGGGCCCGGGAAGGCGCACGGCAGCGAGGGACCAGTGCGCCTCCGGCGGCCGGGTGTAGGAGTTGGTTTCCTAACGGTTGCATACCTTCAGTCGGATCAGACATATTACAATACTATAGCGAGGATTCGACTTAATAATAATCTCTGTTCAACCTTGGAGATAAAAACGATGGTCTTAGAAAGTCGAGTTAACGAAAACAAAAACAACACCGGGAAACCCCTCCTTATATACATCTACATAGATGGTAGATTACTAATTTGCCACCCCCGGAACTTTATCACTCCGTTCTCCTTATTCAGCATCTCGGCTGTTCGGAAGGTCTCGTGATACATATTCTAGACTTCGAGTATGCTCTCACCCTTCAAGTTCCACACTTCCACTTGGCAAAGTAGTATCGACCATACATAGCTTACTCCTCAGATACTGATGAGTAACTCTCACAAGTGGCTTCGTTAAGATATCGGCATCCATCTCTTTAGTGTTCCGATACCTAATCTCGAAATACCCGGACCGAACAAGTCTTTCATTGTACAAGACTCTAAAGCCAATAGTCCTTCTTCCTGATGATCTTCCTGATGACCTTGTAGAGAGATGAATAGCAGCCTGATTGTCCTCATACATAGTCACAACATCCTGTTGATGACCACACTCTTTTAGTAAACCTCTAAGCCAGATAGCCTCTTGGAAGCTTTGCATCAATGCTACAGTCTCAGCTTCTGATGAGGACAAAGTCTGTATTCTCTGTCTCTTGCTACCTCAGTGAATTGGGCATCGACCAAGTCTAAAGTAATATCCAGTTGTAGATATTGCAGACTTATCCGTTGAAGAACAGCTTCACTAAAACCTTCAAGACGAGTTGTCTACCTTCGTAAACCTTAGCTTCAAATCCATAGTTCCCTGAATATATCTGAAGATCCGCTTAACTGCTATCCAATGTTCATGTTGTGGCCTAGACATATGTCTCGCCAACCGGGATACAGCATAAGCAAAGTCAGGTCTTGTACAGCGAGCAGCGTAAAGTAAGGCACCGATAGCACTTCTGTAGACGTCAGAATGCTCAATCTCATCTCCGTCATCACTGAAAACCAACTACTTGTTTTCCATAGGTACCTAAACTGGCTTGCACTCTGTCATACCAAACTTCTCAAGTTGCTTCTTCAGATAATACAACTGATCCAACTCAACTGTACCAGCTTTCAGGTCCTGATGAACTCTCATTCCTAGAAACTTGTTTACAAGTCCTAGATCCTTCATCTCAAATCTCTGCTGAAGCATTTTCTTACTGTCTTGAGTGACCTTCTCATTCGATCCAATAATCAACAGGTCATCAACGTAGATCCCCATAAAGACTTCTCCGTGTTCAGTCCTCTTGATGAAAACACTTCATCACGCAAACATTGGTCAAAACCATTATCAACCAAATGCTTCACGATTGTCTGATTCCAACACAAGGGAGCCTGCTTGAGACCATACAAACTTTTCTTCAACTTACACACTTGATTCGTCCCATTCTCATACTCTGGAGTCTGTGACATGTAAATGTCTTCCTTCAGTTCACCATTGAGAAACGCTGTTTTAACATCCATCTGATGTACCTCATAACTCTTGTTAACCGCAATACCTAACAATAACCTGACAGACTCCAATCAAATCACAGAAGAAAACGTCTCATCATAGTCGATTCCTTTCCGTTGAGAAAATCCTCTAACGACTAATCTCGCTTTGTAACGCTCAATAATTCCATCAAGATTACGCTTTCGTGATAGAACACATCTACACGAAATAGCTTTCCGGCCCTTGGGAAAGTCAACTACATCCCAAGTCCCGTTCTGCCTCAAAGAACACATTTCTTCGTCCGCAGCAGCTTTCCACAACTGTCTATCTGACATAGACAGGGCCTCTTTCAATGTTCTGGATTATTGATCACCCAAAACATCGACATCCTGGATCTCGTCCACAAACGCAGCGTGGGAATCATCATGCACAAAATTAGCTTCATTAAGCTCGTCACAGAACTTAGGTCGAGTCACAACTCTTCCTCTCGCAGTTCTCCTGACCTCTGTTGGCGCCGTAGCCAACAACACACCGGAAATACTCTCAGGTTGATCAGACCTCTCACCAGTACTTCCACTGATACCGAACTCTTGGATTTGCATCTTAGACTTGGTCATGCGAGCTTCGCCAAGCTTAAGAAGATGGTTAAGGACAACGTCTTCGATGTTCCTAATATGGATCAACAGATTGATTCCTGTGGTATCTGTGAGAAAGCTAAGTCTACCAAGAAGCCTTTCTCAAGTCGTAAGGAAGTGGAATCATCGGGTCCACTTGAGATCATTCATGCTGTTTGTGTGGTCCGTTCGCTGTGACTGATTTTGATGGAACGAAATATTTCCTGACGGTTACAGATAACTGCTCACGATATGTTGATGTGTATGCAATTAAGTCCAAGAATGAGGTTAAGGAGTAGTTGATTCACTGTATTTATGTCCACTCAATGAGGCTTGGTAAGCCTGTGAAGGTTCTTCGGACAGATGATGGAAGCGAATTTGTCAATTATGCGATTGATTTGGCTTTGAATCAACGAGGTACCACTCGCCAAGTGACTCCTCCGTATACTCCTCAACTAAATGGCGTTGCTGAGCGTATGAATCGAACGCTGTTGGATAGTGCAAGGTATATGTTGCATGCATCTGGTTTACCCCTTCGCTTCTGGTTCCAAGCAGTGGAAGTTGCTGGTTTTATTCGCAATAACTTTGTGACCAGGACAACTGGTGTTGCTCCTGTGGAGAGTTTTGGTTTTAGCAAGTTCTCGGACTTCAAGGTGTTTGGCAGCAGAGCGATTGCACACTTGCAAGAGGCTCATCGAGACAACAGAAAGTTGGACCTACGAGCGTATGACGGCGTGTTTGTGGGTTATAGCTGGTCGGGAGGTGTACTTCGGGTATACAACCCAGCTAAGAATCGTCTCGAAGAGAGCTATCATATGAAGGTACTTGACAATGATTTCTCGCTGGCGTCATCGTTACCGAGAGAAGTAGTCAAGTCTTAACCCCAGAGATGAGCAATGGTGCTGGACAGTTTGGTTCTAGTAGTGCTTCGTCTAGGTTAAGTGGTGGTGAGCTTATAGTTAGCTTGCCTGAATCAGTGGAAGTTGTGCAGGACCCTAGCGCGTTAGGGTGAGCGTCCGACTGATGTTGTTGTCTCAGGTACTCAGCTTACCCTTACCAGAGAGAAAGGTGAGTATGTCTCTCCGGAGACTGAAACTTCAGAAGGCAAGTATGTCTCTCGTAAGACCGAGCCTTGGAAATCCGCGGGCCAGGATACCGGGACGCCGGCTGAACCGACGGTGGAAGAGTAAGATGCTTCGTGTAGGCCTTCAGAGAATCGTCGTGTTGGTACGATCGAAGTGCAAAGGAAGTGAGCTTTCCGTAGACCGTAGTACTTTCGGTGAACAAAGTAGTTCGGCTCTGGTCGAGTGCCGTGCTGCTTCCGGCGATAGAAGCGAAGCTACAGGTGTTGCTGAACCTGAAACCGATGGCCGTGAGAGTCCTGGCATCCCTGCGAATGTGCTTCCCACTGACTCGAATGTTCTTGGTTATGATCATGCGGAAGAAGGATTGGCTATTGAAGAGTTAACTAGTGAGGAGTCAGTTGAAGAGGATGACGGTAAGGCAGGTGGTGTAAGGCCAGTTATAACTCCAAATGGTCCAAGTTTTGAAGTTGAATTGAAGAATGTCTGGGTTATTCCTAGTGCAGTCAGAAATTTGATCTCGACGAAGAATTTTATCGATGACACTAATGGTAGCTGTGTATTCAAGAAGGATGGTCTCTTTATTGCTAATGACAAGACTGGTGAGCCAGTCATCAAGCTCAATGAAGGCACTGGCAAGCTTTATGAGATTAGCGTTGAAGTTGTTTATCCTGAGAATGTCTACCTGGTGATTGGAATTGCTGGTAATTCTGGACGTGATCCAGATATGGTTAAAGCTCGGAACGTTATCAGTGGCGAATCTGAAGGAAAAACTAAGACTGAACTCTTGGATTTGCTTTGGATTAAAGCTGTTTAAGCTTTAGTACTCGATTTCTTTCCCATAACCTTCGACAACACAAGAACTGCTGTCAACAACACCAATGGTTGTATCAATAGTCTTGGTGAAGTCCCAAAGTACACTCCTTAGTTGAGACAATATGCTTAGAAGCTCCAGAATCCATAAACCAATTATTTCCGTCACAGGCTAAGAATGCATGTTCAATGAGATTGACTTCTTTGGCTTCTTGCAGTATCGTTGAATATGACCACGTTCGCCACAATTGAAGCAAGTAACCTCCCTTTCAGGCTTTCTCTTGTTGAACCTTTTCTTGTTCGACGAATGAACCATAAGAACAGCTTCCTGCTTTTTCTTAGATTCAGAATACTCCTTGAAGTCCTTGACAGTTGCTCTTCTGATAGTTAGATTAACAATGTCGTTCAACTTCATTTCACGAACTTCAGGCTCAGTGAGCCAATGAGCAATCTTCTCATCTTTCATGGATAGAAGAGATTGGACTAGAAGACTTGAAATCTTTTCTTTGGAAAGTTTCGAAAGGAGTAATTGAAACATGTTTGTCGATTTGGTGAGGCCCTCAAGTGTGATATCCTTATTGGAAACTTCGGAGTTCAAAAAGTTATAGAAGACATCGTCCACTTTGTTCTTGAACCATTCATCTATCTTTCCAATGTAGGTGGCAATGGGCAACGACATGAACTTCTCTTCATGATACTCATTCATCAAGCGATTCTTGAGATCAGCATCAATACTATTGAGAACGAGAGTATGAAATATGACATAGGCGTTCCGCTCATCAGAGTCCGCAACATTCTTCAAGTCGGATGGTGGCTTTGCTGAATCTTGACCAAGCAGATTGTAATTGCGGCCACCAAGAATTGTTTCCATAGCATCTTCGACATCACTTCTCCAGCTTTGGTAATTGTGTCCCTGATCGTCAAGCTGGGCAATCTTCGAGACAGGGCTCATAACCAGTAGGCGTTGGTTTCCTAACGGTTGCATACCTTCAGCCGGATCAGACATATTGCAATACTATAGCGAGGATTCAACTTAAAAATAATCTCTGTTCAACCTTGGAGATAAAAACGATGGTCTTGGAAAATCGAGTTAACGAAAATAAAAACAAACACCGGAAAAACCCTCCTTAGATTACTAATCTGTCACCCTCGGAACTTTATCACTCCGTTCGCCTTATTCAGCATCTCGGCTATCCGGAAGGTCTCGTGATACATATTCTAGACTTCGAGTATGTTCTTCACCATTCAAGTTCCACACCGGGGCGCTGCCCGACCGCGCTGCTACTGTCGCTGCGCTCGAGGGCCTCTCCCTCGAGCGAGCAGCGCTGCCATTCCTGCCATGCGGAGTGGTCGACTCGAGCGCAGCGGAGCAGCGGCTGGGGCAGAGCCCATCAGTGGGAAGAACATGTGGGTGGCCAAAATCGTCCAGCGTACACGTGCACAGCGACTTTTTGTGAAGAACATGCTTGAACACTAGTTAGTAAATTTATTTGCTGTTGATTTGCTTATAACTAATATCCATCTTCAGAACATGCGTCGCTTAATGCTTGGGGCCAGGGATGCCGCAGCGCGTGGAAGCGATCGGCGGTTTGTTCGGCGCATTGTTCCTGCGTGGATGATTGCTACTGTACGTGGATGTGGGCAACCCAGGGCGTGGGTGATCTTCCTGTGACGTCAGACGGAGAATTGAAACAGGGGCTGGCAGGGTTGGCATGATGTTGGCTGGCGGGACGTAATATTGCGTAGACCATTTACTGATTTGGTTTGATCAGACTTGGTCGAGTTCGGGCGGGCAGATGGCAGCAGCAGCGGCTGTGCACGCTGCGCAGGCACTCGGTGCCGGGCGGGCTGCTCGATGGACCAGAGCGAGCCACGTGCTGGCGCTCGCAATGCGGTTATGCCTCTTGCGACCGCGCTGTGGGGGGGAGAGAAGCGGAAGGCTGGGGAGGGACTGCGGCTGGCCGGTTCAGCATCTGGTGGCAGATACGGTTAAATTGCGAGACAAGCTAAATTTCGGGGCACGCAAAGTGATGCTGTATGTCGAGCGCAGCAGGCGCAGGCAGCGCCGTCGTAACGAGCAACTCTAATTGAGCAGTGGAGGTGTTTGAGAGTTGCGCGCCGCGACTCGTTGGGAAGAGGACCCGGCAGAGGGGAAAGCGTCTGACAGATTGGTTCTGGAAGTAAGATATCTTCCGGAGCAGCCATCTGGAGCTTGCTCTTGCTCATGCTCTTGCTCTCTCAAAAGCTAGTTATCGATGTGCTCCTGCCTGTGCTCTTGGTGAGACCCTTGAATCATGCTCTTGGCCGGGAAAGCCATTCATTGCCGGTAGGCATGCCGTTTGTTACCATATCCATTGCCATTGCCATTGCCATTGCAATTGCCATGGACATTGACATTGACATAGCCACAGCCACTGCCACTGCCATAGCTGTATAGCTGTAGCTGTAGCCACAGAACACTGCCAGCCATATGCATAGCTTGCTTGCCATATATGTATGTATATATATAGTCGAATAGACTCTGCCTCCCAGCTCCTATTCTACTTGGCACCGCTCTGTATCTGCCTGTGCTCAATTGACCGTTATCTGTATCCCTGTTTGATTTATACTTAGTACATATATTTGTTTGGTACTGAGCTTACTTCCGCTATATGAGCGCTGTCTGATATAGCCGCAGAATATACGCTATCTGCAGAAGCTGAGATATGATACGCACATCACTGCCGTAAACGGCAGGAGTGGACCAAGCTAGTTATAACACTAAACAGAGTCTAATTTTCCCTAGCTACTCATTGTTATCCTCCTCGACGGGCGTTATTGTGCCGTCACAGCAACAGCCTCTATAGTGTCATACCGGCCCGCGATTGTATTTCGACTGCGATTCGAGCTGTCGACGGTTTGTGCCGCTCCCAAACAATACCGCCTGCTCTCTCGCTTTGTCCAGATACTTTGTTCTGAAACACCAGCGCGCTCTTGATAAGGCCATATATCAGCAACCTTGATTCTGGACGTCAGCCGGTCTAATCCACCAGGCATACTCTGGCATTCGCTTCCTCGGTCTCATCGAAAACTGTGGAGCTCTCACGTTCTCTCAAGTCAGTCGGCCACGTCAACCAGGTCAGCTCAAACCAAGCGGCACTCGAACCTGCCTATGGCTACTGTGTAAGTATTCCCTCACTGGGCACCCTCATTGATTACGACCGAGATCTCGAGACCGACGACTGCGACCCGCGGGCAACCCGGCCAGAGCGGACACCGAGGCCTGGCTGCGCAGCTGAATACCGTGTAGCCACGAAATCCCGGGACGACCCGGCGCTTCTTCTGGTGAGTTGGTCCGCGAGCAGAGGTGGTTCTGTGGAACGACGAACGGACGTGCCTCCGGCGGCTGGGGCTGTGCCCCAGACCCCCTGGCTCCTCTCGCTGCCGCTCGACTCGGTCCCCACAAGCTGCGGATATTCGGGCTGGGCTCGCTGGTGCGCTGGCATGGCAGGTCACTTCGGAGCCTGTGCACCGTGAACTGCTGTTATTCATGTCGTACCTGCGGTTCTACGTTGACTGCGGCTCTGTGCTCTGCTCGCCGCTGGTAGAACGAGTGATTCTGTGTAGAATCTCGGATGACATCGATTTTATTGATTGCCTATGCCAGCCTGTCTGATTCGCGGCCGGTCAGATCGACGAGTGCGAGCGCTCGAGCGATCGCACCACTCTGCGGTGAACATCATGAAGCTGTCCGATCTCGCCTGCGCGTTGCCATTTCGTCGTGTCTTCCTAACTGGCTTTTGTTGTCTGGCTGGCTATGCTGCCTGGCGTTGTTGTCTCGCACTAGGACTCTGCTAACAGGAACAGCCATTTACATTGCTACCCGAGGATTGTGGGACGGACACAAGTGAGATCTGAAGTAGCAGCTTCCGAACAGAAAAAAACATAAAGAAACGTCTGGCCAAATAACCAAATCAAAAAGTTCCTCAACGGCCTCGGCCAGTGAAATACGAAAATACGATTAAACAAGGGACACTTGAACCAGCACCAAGTGCACAATCAGAATACTCAGACAAAACAAGCACGAGTGACTGCGAAGCAGTACATTCAAACATTTGCCTCTTGCCCAAATATATACCGCGTCAGGATGGGACTATGGCGCTGGAGAAAACACTCCAAACAGCAGGAAAAGGATGAAGTCGATCACATGCTGGAAGAGGATGAGCCTCTTTCTTATGAAGAAGAAGCTGCTCTTCAGTCGGCTGCTAGAGTTCAGCACACCTCTGACAATTATCATCCAGCGAGTCGCAAGAGTTCAACTACCGTTGTCAGTGCAGTACCTACAGCTACTGGTTCTTTTACGATTGAATCACTCCTCAGTTTGAATCCTCCTCCACCCAATGGTGTCAGTAACAGCAGATCTCCTTCGAGCTCGGGCCGTTCTCCCTCGCTCTCTGCCAACTCCGTTGTCAGCGTACTAGGATCTGGTTACGCTAATGGTAATGGTAATGGCAATGGCAGTGGCTACGGCAATGTGAATGGCCATGGCAGTGGAACTGGCGCTCTGAGCGCACCCTCCACTAGTACCACATCGCTACCTAGAAGTCCGGTATTGTCACCTCGAAGCAAAACTATGAGCTCGACATCTCTCTCTTCGACCTCATCCAATATGAGACGGCGATTAAGCAGATTGAGCATGATTCTGCCTCGTCACAAGAGCAGTTCTGGCAACCCTGAGCACGACGATGCTTCGGGCTTCAGAGGGTATCGAGACCCATTACCGACTGACCTGGATCCTACTGCTGAAATTGGCCCACGCGAACCTGTACAAGTTGGAGCCGCTCTGGACTATGCTGATATTGTTGGTACAAGTTTACCGAAAAGAGAGGTTGAAACGCCTTCCCCCACTAAGGCACTCCCACACTCACCGCTAAATCCAACCAATCCTCTTCAAAAGTCACCTGTCCCTGCCGCTTCATCGTTTGACAGTGGTGCTCAGCCGCCTGTCGCTAGCTCATTGCTTTATTCTTCTGGAGATTCTGCTACCGCGTCTAGTGAGCCTACTATCACGGAGGATGGCATTGCAAAAGCTGACCCAACTACCGTTAATCCACCTGAGGACAGGGTCATCCCAGTTAGTGTCGGTGCACCTCCAGTGGTATCAAGGTCTGAATCCGAGTCCGTATCTGGGCAATTGTCAGAGTCCAAATCAGAGTCCAAATCAGAACCCATATCAGAGTCTACATCAGAGCCCCGAACAGAGCCTTTATCAGAGTCTGTGGCCGAGTCTGTGCACGGCCCGGTCTCAGTTGCCGCTCTCAATAATTCAACAAGTCCCAGCAATAACGAGGCAGTCGTTCGGACCACTAAGCAAGTCACACCTCCTCCGTCAGGATCAGCTTCGGTGCAGGCCACGAAGCTCGCTCCTATTTCCACTATTGCACCGCCCAGTCATATCAGACAGAACCCACCAACTCGAGATAATTCTCTTTCACCTCTCTACGAGCCGAGTTCTCTCGTAGAATCCCCAAGGCTGTCGTCTCCTGCTTCATCTTTAATTTTCGAGCGATCTGTCCAAGATTTCTCTATTGCAAACGATGACAAAATACCGTCTCATTATCATAGCGAAGATTATATTCCTCCTGTACTGGATGCTTCCACCACTGCCATCACCGATACATCTCTCGACCCAAACATGATTGAGATCGTGTCACTGTCGCCTGGATCTGCTGCTCGCACCAGAAGCATATCGAGCAGCTACCAGCATTTCGGCCAGGACGAGAATAGCGGAGTTCACTCGCCATCACAGGCGTCTCCCACGAGGTCCCACACAAGCCCACACCAGTTTAACCCCGTTGTTGCTGCTACCACGGCTACAGGAGGTCTTGGTCTGCGAAACCTGTCTGCCCCGCCGTTATTCGGAAATGCCATTACGACGAGTGCTGACGGCAATGGTCCGAAGCACCCAAAAGGTGGCGACGCGGCCACTGCAGTGTCCAGCAGCATTCCAGTTCCAGCATCTTCAAGCCCCACAGGAGCAGATAGACATATTCTCAGTTTCTGCTCTTTTGCAGACATAGTCAGCTCCGAGAACACTCCGCATCCTATCAAGCCGGTGTCTGCTTCCTCGTCCCCATCCAGTCCCAGGACCAAACCGTTTGCCGACACCGTTGTGGGCTCTCCCCACTCGCTGCGCACCATCGAGTCGGTCGACCCCCTAGCCTCGCCAGAAGAGTTCATCCTCGCGCCTGAGGAGTTCGAGCTCGAAGACGACCCCGGCCTTGTGGTGCGCTCCATGGATGAGACCATCCGCTACAACACCGGCGAAATCACCAGCCAGCTGGCATAACCTCGCTCGGCCCTCTTACATTCTCGGCCCTCGTTTCCGCAACTTGTACCTTAATACTATTTATTACGCGCCATGTTCTCGCTCCTTAGTGCCGCCTTCAGTTACTGGCGCGATGTACCGGACCCCGCAGCTCCTCTGGCTCCGCTAGAGTCGGGCAGCGCCTCCGGCGGCCGGGGCGCTGCCCCGGACCCCGCTGTGCTCGCTGCGCGAGCTCCACTGCCGGGATGGGCAGACTCGACGGCAGTGAGGGCAGTGGGATCCGAGGCACCGGCGTCCGACGCAGTGCCCCCAGCCACAGGAGGCGCTGTCAGGGGGAGATCGCGTGTGGGGCCCCGCTTAGCGGGTTCAACTCCGGGAGTGGCCCTCCTCGAGCGCTGCGAGAGGAGCAGCTGGCTCCGAGGCGGCGCCCCGGCCGCCGGAGGCTGGCAGGGGGCAGGTCGCAGAACGGGAATTAGTATAAATAAAGGGCAGGCTACAAGTAATCCTTTTTGTTGGCGGTACGGATGAAGCCTCTGTGTCTCCACTCGACGTCGGCGTCTTTGTTGTCGACGGTGCCTAGGCGCAGCTCGTAGAGCTTCATCTCGAAGCGGGGACCGACCTCGGCCAGCTCGACCGATTCTCTGGTGCGCACGTAGACGTGCTGGCGCACGCTGATGTAGTCGCCGTTATTGGCAAAGGTGATGACGCGGGCGCTGTCTTTCTTGACGCCTGGAGGGAACAGGTGCTTGAGGACCTGCACGACCCGTTTACCCAGAGGTGAGGTGAAGTTCTCAAATATGATGTGTGGGTAGGCCTCTGACTGATTGCCTGAGTTCAGAATATCGTGTCGCAGTACTACGTTGTGCAGCGAGAACGAGGCGGTCGGGCCGTGGGGGAAATGCGAAACGGTCATGGCCGTGGGCACACCACGGTGTTCATGCAGTAATATCAGGTCGGTGGAGCCAGAGCTCTGGCATGCGGAAACAAGCGACGGCAGGATCGTGCCACCACGGTTGAGTCGGATTCCCGTGGGAAACAGCAGCTTGATTTCCTTGGCAAACTGACTGAGTCGAGTGCTAGGGTCTCGACTGGTGGTGACGATGACCTTGGGGTCTTGGATACCGCTTAACGCCGAGTACTCGTCGTCGATTTCTTCGTTCAATGACTCGTCGAACCGAAAGTCCTTTTGCAGCTGGTCGTCCTCCGCAATCTCTTTCGATAACGTCTTACCAGAAGCCAACGCCGCTCGCAGCTTCTGTCTCTTCTGCGCCAGCGTCGCCTCTTGCAGCTGTACCGACTTCCGGTACAAGTACTCTCTTCTCTCTCTGGCTTGTCGACGGATCTATTCCTGTTAGCCATGCTCCTATACAACTGCTGGCTCACACCTTCCTTCGGAATGTGCCTCCTGCGACCGGGCAGAGTGCCCCTCTAGATACCGAGACCGACCTCCATACAGGCTCCTGGAGGGCTCCAAACTCACCATTGCGACTTCTTGTTTCTCTCTTTATCGACTGTGAATGCTTGAGATCTCTGCTCCAGGTCTTATGCAGGTTGATAAATCTTTCAGATATTTTCCAGGGTTAGGACATGTACTCTATGATCTGATCGCCAGGTCCCTGCATGGACCGGCAGGCCCCCTGAAATGCTTCGGAGGCTGGGGCCGCGATCCAGACCCCCCGGATGCTCTCTCGCTGGGTTCGGGGAGGTCAACTCCCAGGAGCAGACGGCGTGCTCGGAAGTAAGAGGCGTGGGGCATTGGATAGGGGGTCACGGGCCGGAGATACCTTGGTGGTAGCCGCGAGGGCGGCAAGTGGCCTTAGTGAGCTACTGCACAGTGTTTTTCACTTGAGGCGCATACGTTACATATCATCAACAATCAATCGATCAATCAGCACCTGAAGAGGCGAGATTTGTCGTGTGAGCATAGCGACAGTGGAGCTGTGCTTGTTTTCTTCTTTCATGCAGGATTTGTCGCTGCTGGTGTGGATTGTGGATTGATAGATACGAAAAAACTTGAGAAGAGCGGTTCCAGAGCTGGATCAGAGCAGACCGAAGCAGTGTGGAAACAGCTATTGCTCATTGACTCGAACATAAAACGGGCCCATCTGAGCTGATATTCAGTACAGTGGCTTAATAGCTATTGAAATCAGGCAAAAAAATTAGAAGGACGAGAAGGACGAGAAGAACGTCAGAATGGACTCGTTTTCCCATCTTGGAAACCAGTTCGAGGTCGAGTCCGATGTCGAATCTGTCACTTCGGATGTTTTATACCAAGGACGTGCTAATGGAGTCAGGGGCCCCAATGGAACCCGGTCCAGAAGGGGGTCTGATGACGACGCCGAGTCGACCGCCCTAGGAACAGAGCTCGACTACGACAACGACACGCTCTCTCTGATCAGTGGACGCGACGGCGACGCCATCAACCATTTGGGCGCTATAGGCGACGGAGCCAATGGTCACAGCCACGGGCTTACAGGTCATCTCCACGACCTTAATGGTCCGGCTGCTGGCGCCTATGCCGCAGCCATCACAAGCAACTTCCTCGACAGCGAGAGCGTCTTCGAGGACGAAATCGAGTTCGACGAGCCCACTCTGCCCGAGCACGCTTGCTCGTAAGTGCACGCCCAGCTGGAGGCGTCTTGTCTGACTCCGGCGGTTGGGGCTGCGCCCCAGAACCCACAGTGGTCGCTTCGCGAGCGCTGGTCCCGGGAGTGGCCTCCTCGGAGCCGGGGGGTTTGGGACGCAGCCCCAACCGCCGGAGGCGCACCGTCTCGTGGAACAGGCGGGAGACTAACGAACGTAGTTACTGCGGGATCCACAACCCGTCGACTGTGGTCAAGTGTGTCACTTGTAGAAAATGGTTTTGTAACTCTCGGGGAGACACTTCGAGCTCGCACATTGTTACTCATTTGGTCAGGTCGAGGCACAAGATTGTGGCGCTGCACCCAGAGAGCGAGCTCGGTGATACCACTTTGGAATGCTACAACTGCGGCAGTAAGAACGTGTTTCTTTTAGGATTCATTAGTGCCAAGAGCGAGACCGTGGTCGTTATTCTTTGTAGACACCCGTGTGCGTCTGGCGGTGGCAGCGGTGGCCAGGGGGGTGTGAATTGGGATACATCTGAATGGCAGCCGCTTATTGAGGAAAGAAGCCTGCTGTCATGGTTGGTCACAGTTCCGTCGGAGAAGGAGCAGCTCAAGGCCCGACATATCTCGGCTAATGAGATTTTAAAGCTGGAGGAGTTGTGGAGAATAAACGCGAATGCCAAACTCTCGGACGCCAACCAACTTAACGAGGAAGAGGTTGAAATCGCTCCTGTTGCACTACGTTATGACGACGCTTACGAATATCAGAGATGTTTGAGTCCTCTTGTTAAGGTCGAGGCCGAGTATGACAGGAGACTGGTAGAGTCGCAGACTCAAACTGATGTGACTGTCACTTGGGATATGGGTCTGAGTAAGAGGCACTTGGTATCGTTTGTGCTCACTAAACTTGATCTGTCTGATATCAAGATTTCTATGGGAGACGAGATTCGCGTCAAGTACGAAGGTGGTCAGGACTGGGAGTCAAATGGTTTTGTAGTCAAGATTCCCGACGGAATGTCAGATGAAGTTACTGTCGAACTCAAGTCTGGCCGCCCACCTCCTACCCAGTTCACCACGGACTACTCTGTAGAATTCGTGTGGTCTAACACTGCTTACGAGCGTACTCAGGCAGCGCTTACCAAGTTTGCTACTGAAGAGACCTCAGTCAGTGGCTACATCTATCACAAGCTCTTGGGCCATGATATTGAATCATTGCAACTCAATGTGACTATACCTAAGGTTCTGTCTGCTCCGGGAATTGCTGAATTAAATGCCTCTCAGCAGAATGCTGTCAAGTCGGTGTTGCAGATGCCTCTTTCTTTGATTCAGGGCCCTCCTGGTACCGGTAAGACTGTCGTTTCAACTACCATCGTCTATCACTTGGTAAAGATCACAAAAGAGCCTGTCCTGGCCTGTGCGCCATCCAATGTAGTTGTTGATCAGCTTGCTGAACGATTGGAGCGCACGGGTTTGAACGTTGTTCGTATCACTGCTCGTACCAAAGAACACCTGAGCAGCAAAGTAAACCACTTGACCCTTCATTACAGAGTTGCGAACGACAAACGCAATACTGAACTTCTCAAATTGATGGAGCTTAAAAGTGAACTGGGTGAATTGAACGCTATGGATGAGAAAAAGTATTTGAAGTTGGTAAGAATTGCGGAAAAACGCGTTATTGAACAGGCTGATGTAATTTGCTGCACATGCTCTGGTGCAGGTGACCCACGGTTGAAGGGCAAGCGTTTTCGTACTGCTCTCGTTGATGAAAGTACCCAAGCCACTGAGCCTGAATGTCTGATTCCCATTGTCCACGGTTGTAAGCAACTAGTCTTGGTCGGAGACCATCAGCAGTTAGGTCCTGTTGTGACCAACCGAAGAGCTGCCAAAGCTGGTCTCTCACGTTCTCTATTTGAGAGGTTGATTGTTCTAGGTCATAAACCTATCCGGTTGACCGTCCAGTACCGTATGCACCCGTCGCTGAGTTTATTTCCCAGCAATATGTTCTATGAAGGAAGTCTACAGAATGGCGTGACTACTGAGGAACGTGTGCGTCCCCAAGACGATTTCCCCTGGCCAGTAGCCGAAACACCTATGATGTTCTGGTCCAACTTTGGACAGGAAGAGATCTCTTCGTCTGGGCTCAGTTATCTAAATCGATCTGAAGTTGCTAGCTGTGAGAAGCTTATAAGTCGCTTCTTTAAGGCTGGTGTTACTCCTTCGCAAATTGGTGTTATTACGCCTTATGAGGGTCAGCGTACTTATTTGAAGCAGTATATGGCCTCAGCCGGAGATATGAACCAGCAGTTGTACCGTGAAGTGGAAATCGAGTCAGTTGATGCCTTCCAGGGTCGTGAAAAGGACTACATTATTTTGACATGTGTCCGTTCCAATGATCACCAAGGAATTGGTTTCTTGAGCGACCCCCGTCGTCTTAATGTTGCTATCACCAGAGCTAAATATGGTCTTGTTTTGCTGGGTAACCCCCGAGTATTGTCGAAAAATCTGTTGTGGTCTCACCTGCTGAACCATTTCCGTCAAAGAGGCTGTCTTGTTGAAGGCACATTGAACAACTTGCAAAAGAGTTTGATTCCCCTTTCCAAGCCGAGAATGCCCTACCGCTCTGGCAGGTCTTTGGAGTCGGACTTCGGAGCCCGCAACCAAGCCCCTGTGGATCCGTATATGAACTTCAACGCGCCATTCGGAGCTTCAACGGACGATGCCTCCAGCATTATCTCCGCGCCATCGGCTATAGAGAGCCTTTCTGGACCTATTGGTAGTAATTTGCCATTGATCTTCTCACAGAAATTTGAAGTTCAGAGTGAATGGCCAGGAAGAGACCAAGGATATGAAGCTCCGTTTGATCACGAAAACCGTACTCTCGGTAACAGTATGAGTGAGCGTGTGGCTCAATTCCTCGAAAAGCCAGAAGATGAGGACGATCGTGACTCGCTAGACGACGACTTACGCAGCATTAGCACCGCCTTTACAAACAAGGCAAATCTCTACTAGTCTGGAACACCTGAAGTAGTCGTTACTATTGTTATCACTCGATTTTTCTGTCTGCTGTCCGTATAGGCAGGAGTTAGAAATGAGTTAGAAGAAACGGCCATTGCAGCCACGGCCAATTTCACGGGAGGAGTTAACAGTAGGTTCCCGCTTCAGACGGAGTAGTAGATTTTCGGCCTGTGGTACATTGTTAGTTCGTGGCTACATTGTAATGCCAGTACAGCCTATGACCGTTTACAAATCGGTCTTTTTTGGGACATTTGCTGACTGCAGGTCCTGGATCTGGACCTTGCCGGCTACTGTTATTCTGACTACGACGAACAACTCCGCACGACACTACGCACGTGTCAACAATGATGTTTCATGGCATCGATCTAGCTGACCTACATAAGAGATAAGATACAAAGTACAAATTGCAGAACGCTAAGGTCCTAATGAATGCAAACTGTAAAATGAAAATGCAAATGCAAATGCAAACGTGCAAACAAATACAAATACAGAATATAAACAAATGCGATCATCAAAGAATCTGAATGACAATCGTATTCTTTTACCCAGTTGAATGTATTCCTGAAACTACGAATACTCACAACCACAATCAATTTGCAACCAGTTCTCCTTGTATTGTTGCTCTAGACTGCATAACATATTCCTGGTGAGGAAGGGGCCACAGAGAGTCGCACGATCATGATAGTCAGTAAATGGCGTGGTTGGCCATCAACCCAATGTGCATAGCTTCGTGAGCATATGGACAATTGCTTATTCGAGCTGCCAGTTGCTGGTTCGGGACAAAGTCTGCTGCGTCAGTTGCTAGAGAGCATTGTATGCATCACGTATTAAATGCTTAGTGGGAATTAAACAATGGAGCCAGCGAAAGGATAAAGACTGCTTTCGATTGTTTGGAACAGCATTAGGCATCAAAGCCGTCGCCAAATATCTGACCACTTGGGTCAAATTTAAAGAACAACAAACGGAGAGCTAGAGTGAGATTATCTGGAGGCGGTCTTTACTGATATCTGATATCAGAGGTTTACCGGTTCCCAATGTGCGAGCTCTCGGGATAATCCGTCAACACTCTCTCAATCAAAGGAATAATAATGTAATAAGAATTATATGTAATGTGTCGCTGGCAAGAGCCTATCTAAGACAATAAATGAATTTGAATGAATGAATGAATGACTGCTTTCGAATGGTGCAGTTGATGTCGGAAATATCGTTCGGTTGTCATATACTACATGCATGGGTGGCACATATGCCATGCAATATCCGCTTAAAAATAACAACGGCGGTCATTTCGAGTTAGCAACTTCGCGTTCGCCAAACAGAAGCGGAATCCTAACAAATAAAATTGAAAAGAGCAAAAGCAGAATATGCACCTAACGATATTGTGCTGAGCACTATATTTGTTAGTGCATGATTTCCAGATTATTCTGATTGGATCGTAGGCATATTAATTAATTAGTTGGCGCTAACACTAGCTTCAGCTTCGAATAATCTATTAATAAGAGCTCAAGAAGCATATACTCTCCCTCAGGATAGGCTTCCTGCTGCTTTGTATTCACGATGAGCTAAACACATAATCATATTGTCTGTATGGGCGGTCTCTGGTCTTGGGAATTACAGCTAGCAATCACTTTGCTACATACGGAGACGCACTAGACAACCAATCGATTCACAAAGAACACTATGCAAAGGGGTCACATTCAGGGTCCCCACTCAAAGCTATGTATGCGTCTGTGCACTCTCTATGTCAGATTCGAGCTTAGATCGAGTCTGCCGTATATACATATTTCCTTTATCCTTTCTCTCCAGCATGCAGTCCGTTGCGAGACAACAATGCCGTTTGGCCGTTGATCGTCGCCAGATCATCTGGTCTGCAGCATACGCTTTACCCCCGCAGCACCGTAATATTTTGAAAGAAATGTGCAGTGGGTAATGAATATGGCGAGCTCTCGCGGAGTATTAGGAGCCAAACCAGTGGAGTACAAGAAGGGTATCACATTTCATGCCGTGTGCTTCTTCTTTTGCGATAACGTACCGTTGAAAGTAATATATGAAAGGAAGAGCTAGCGGATACATAATTCCCCGGTTACCAACCTGCCAACCACCCGTTTTATGACCTACCTGAGTAGCGGCAGAAATGCTGCTTTAAAACAGCTAGAATGATCGGATATTTTGTAAATTAGCGTTGACGCATCATGCATAGATCAGCCAGGATTTTCTGCGTGTCGTAACTCCGTCGTCTTGCAATAACACCAATTGTCGGCACCCATGGCTAATAAACCAGGCGCTATATATATACGTGTATTTAGAAATGGCTTTAATGTTTCAAACGTCTCTCCCAGCATATTCCGTCCAAAGTTCAGAAAATGGTACAATTGTTCCGTTTGAGGACTTGGGCGATCACTGCTGTGTGCCTCTCCGGCCATGCCCTTGGACAATGTCCCGCTCCCACGGGCAATGTCGAAAATCTGATAGACACACTTAGTGTTATCTCTTCCCAGGCTGCCACTGTGAGCGTTCAGGTCGCCTCCTTCACCAATAACTCCGATGACCAAGGATTTTTGAGTATCCAGCTCGGTGCAGAGAACTTAGCCTCCGTCCTGAGTTCTGCCGTTAGTGTTGCCGAGACTGTTCCTTCCCCGGCTAGTTCATGCGACAGTCAGCTGACTGTACAGGCTATCGGGAGTGCGACGGCACAGATTGTCGGGCTACTTCAGGAGCTTGTAGAGAAGTACCCAACTTTTTCAAGTGGCAAAGTGGCGTCAACAGCTCCATCATTCATTTCT
Organism: Sugiyamaella sp. yHKS617; assembly: GCA_030580325.1. Classification (NCBI taxonomy): domain Eukaryota; kingdom Fungi; phylum Ascomycota; class Dipodascomycetes; order Dipodascales; family Trichomonascaceae; genus Sugiyamaella; species Sugiyamaella sp. yHKS617. Next base: position 22,291 of record JAKTSR010000094.1, on the reverse strand, counting down.
CAGACTATACAGGACTTGCAGGCTGCTTCTGTTGATCTTGAAACTCAAGCCTATGCTGTCGCAGATTGCTCTACCCTTTCTGACACGGTCACAGACTTCTCTGTCTTGAACGCAGGCTTCTCTTCAGCTGCTGCTCTGTATTCGGCGCCGACCTCACCTACTCCAGCTCTTCCTGACCGTGTTAGCACTTGTTCCTTGTCAATTGTGTTTACGTCAAGCTCACCAACCACCACCTCTGTTAAAGTACTGAAATTCGTCAACGATATCGCTCCGGCGCCAACTGCAGCACCTCCTCCAGCTGCTTCAATAAGTGTCACCGAGACCATATGCTCTGGAACTGCCATAGTAACTACTGTAGTTGCTTGTACTGAGACCGGAGCTAGTCTTGATCTAATAACAGCTATTAATGACGCTGATCAACTTTTGGGCAGTGATGATTTTTCTGATGCTTCTAATATACTTGTTCAGGCCGTTAGTACGGCCGAGTCTCTCGGAAATTTGTCTCCCTGCGATGACGCTTCTCTTGACCAGGCGCTATCACAACTTATTACTGATCTCACTACCAAGCTTGGAGAATTGTCAACCCAGGATCTCTCAGTTTCGGATCTGGATTCACTTGTAACTTTGTATAATGCGTTGGAGAATCTAATTTCTGATCTCGACCTGTCCTGCACTCTTACAGATACACTGCTTACTCTCCTCGAGACTCTTGGTGGGGTTATTAATTCACTAATAAACTTTTATAACAATACTGTCGGTTTGTCAAGTGGACAGATATCGACAGTGAAGAATCCTGTTGCTAATTGTGTTTCTACCACTTCTCAATTGATCTGTACTTCAGCTATTTCTTCGTCAGCTGTTTCTTCTTCAGCTGCTTTTTCACCATCTGCGTCTTCTTCAGCTGGTTCTTCAGCTGTTTCTTCGTCAACTATTTCTTCGGCTGCTTCATCAGCTGCTAGTTCTTCAGCTGCTATTTCTTTAGCTGCCTCTTCATCAGCTGATTCTTCTTCTGTTACAATTGTCGCTGTCCCTTTAGTTGGATCCCCAATAGACTCCTTCAATGTGTCAGCTTCACCCTCGGCTGCGCTCTCGACTGTTCTTTCATCTCCAGCTGCTTCTTCATTCCTCCTGACCTCATTTTCTGCTGCATCTGTTTTGTCATCTGTTTCTACGTCAGTCTTCACGGTTTTTACCAACTCCTCTACAGCATTATCTAATTTGATTTCATCTACGTCTTTAGTTACATCCTCTACATTAATCAACAGTTCATCGGTGGCTCCTTTTAGCTTCAGTTCAAGTGCAACTGTTACTAACACTTCGGCTGTTCCATTCAGTTCCTCATCAGCATCGACCGTCATATTGCCAACCACTGATATTACCAACTCATCTTTTGTCTCAGCAAGCTCGACCTTGGCTGAATCATCATTCTTTCGATCCATTCCGATAATTACCAGCTCCCCTGTTGTCTCAAATGCTTCGGCTTCTATCAAGTACTCGTCTCTCTTTGTTTCCTTGAGTTCCACAGCTGCCAACACCTCAATTGGCTTACCTAGTTCGTCCTCCCCGGAGTCCTCATTCTCTTCTGTTCCGGCAATTACCACAAGTTCACTAAGTCCTAGTTCACCTACTACGGCAGTTGCAAATCATTCACTTATCTCATCCGTTGCTTCAACTTTCTTGTCTTTCAGTACTCTTCTGCCGACAACAACAGTTTCCAACAGTTCTATTTCCTCCCCTGTCTTCAGTTCAGCTGGGTCGTCTATTCAGTCATTGGCTGCTACGACATCTGCAAATGGTTCAACTGTCTTAACAACCTCTAGCTCAGTCGGGGCCCCGTTCTCATTGCCCATTTCTAGTTCTATTGCGAAAGAAAGTGCTTCATCAGTCGTTACAACCGTTTCAAATGGTACCTCGCTTTCATCTCCTGCTTTGTCCTCTAGCTCAGTTATCTCGTCCTTGTCATTATCGGGGATAGTAGCATCTTCGAACTCGTCGATTATCTCAATTACCTCGTCTCTAGTTTCTTCAGCAGCTCCTCTAACCACTTCTTCAGAGCCTTTTTCGGCTCTCACATCAGCAGCTCCTTCGACGACTGTATCTTCTCGCAGCTCTCTAAGAGGTCCATATTCTATCTTTTCAGAAGTTCCCTCGAGTACTGCACCCTCAATCATCTCTTCGAACTCTTCGACTGCCACATCCTCTCTTGGTTGGATACCTTCTGCTTCTTCTCCCAGCTTAGCTAGCTCTTCTATCATTCTATCACTCTCTGAGTCTACTTCTCTGGTTAGCTTGACATCTGCTGTCTCAATTTCTTCAGCTAATAGGTCCACTACGTTGACATTTGCTTCCTCTTTAGCGTCCTTGTCTAGTATTTCAACAGAAAATTCAACGACTGCTGCTTTGCCTGCCGGTTCGTCTACATCAGAACAGTCAAGCTTGCCATCGAGTTTATCTGCGGGAGTTTCATCAGTGATTCTCTCGAGCAATGTGACGGTTCTTTCGCTATCTTCTTCTTCGCTAATTCCGTCTTCTCCCCCAAGTGCTCTGTCATCGACTCTTTCTGCTGTCACTTCAGCTATCTCTTCAGCTCCGTCTTCGGCTACATCAGTAGAGCCAAGATCGTCATCGAGTTCATCTGTGGGAGGTTCATCAGTGATTCTCTCGAGCAATGTAACGGTTCTTTCGCTATCTTCCTCATCGCTAATTTCGTCTTCTCCCTCAAGTGCTCTTTCTGCTGTTACTTCAGCTCTCTCTTCAGCTGCGTCTTCGGCTACGTCAACGAGTTTATCTGCGGGAGTTTCATCAGTGATTCCCTCGAGCAATGTAACGGTTCTCTCGCTATCTTCCACATCGCTAATTTCGTCTTCTCCCCCACGTGCTCTGTCATCGACTCTTTCTGTTGTTACTTCTGCTTTCTCTTCAGCTGCGTCTTCGGCTACGTCAACGAGTTTATCTGTGGGAGTTTCATCAGTGATTCCCTCGAGCAATGTAACGGTTCTCTCGCTATCTTCCACATCGCTAATTTCGTCTTCTCCCCCAAGTGCTCTGTCATCGCCTCTTTCTGCTATTACTTCCGCTCTCTCTTCAGCTCCGTCTTCGGCTACGTCATCGAGTTTATCTGTGGGAGGTTCATCAGTGATTCTCTCGAGCAATGTGACGGTTCTTTCGCTATCTTCCTCATCGCTAATTTCGACTTCTCCCCCAAGTGCTCTGTCATCGCCTGTTACTTCAGCTATCTCTTCAGCTCCGTCTTCGGCTACATCAGTAGAGCCAAGCTCGTCATCGAGTTCATCTGTGGAAGTTTCATCAGTGATTCCCTCGAGCAATGTAACGGTTCTCTCGCTATCTTCCACATCGCTAATTTCGTCTTCTCCCCCAAGTGCTCTGTCATCGACTCTTTCTGCTGTTACTTCCGCTCTGTCTTCAACTGCGTCTTCGGCTACGTCAACGAGTTTATCTGTGGGAGTTTCATCAGTGATTCCCTCGAGCAATGTAACGGTTCTCTCGCTATCTTCCTCATCGCTAATTTCGTCTTCTCCCCCAAGTGCTCTGTCATCGACTCTTTCTGCTGTCACTTCTGCCCTCTCTTCAGCTGCGTTTTCGGCTACATCAGTAGAGCCAAGCTCGTCATGGATCTCATCTGTGGGAGGTTCATCAGTGATTCTCTCGAGCAATGTAACGGTTCTCTCGCTATCTTCCACATCGCTAATTTCGTCTTCTCCCCCAAGTGCTCTGTCATCGCCTCTTTCTGCTATTACTTCCGCTCTCTCTTCAGCTGCGTCTTCGGCTACATCAGTAGAGCCAAGCTCGTCATCGATCTCATCTGTGGGAGGTTCATCAGTGATTCTCTCGAGCAATGTGACGATTCTTTCGCTATCTTCCTCTTCGCTAATTTCGTCTTCTCCCCCAAGTGCTCTGTCATCGACTCTTTCTGCTGTCACTTCTGCTCTGTCTTCAACTGCGTCTTCCGCTACATCAGTAGAGCCAAGCTCGTCATCGATCTCATCTGTGGGAGGTTCATCAGTGATTCTCTCGAGCAATGTAACGGTTCTCTCGCTATCTTCCTCCTCGCTAATTTCGTCTTCTCCCCCAAGTGCTCTGTCATCGCCTGTTACTTCTGCTATCTCTTCAGCTCCGTCTTCGGCTACATCAGTAGAGCCAAGCTCGTCATCGAGTTCATCTGTGGAAGTTTCATCAGTGATTCTCTCGAGCAATGTGACGGTTCTTTCGCTATCTTCCTCATCGCTAATTTCGTCTTCTCCCCCAAGTGCTCTTTCTGCTATTACTTCCGCTCTCTCTTCAGCTGCGTCTTCGGCTACATCAGTAGAGCCAAGCTCGTCATCGATCTCATCTGTGGGAGGTTCATCAGTGATTCTCTCGAGCAATGTGACGATTCTTTCGCTATCTTCCTCTTCGCTAATTTCGTCTTCTCCCCCAAGTGCTCTGTCATCGACTCTTTCTGCTGTCACTTCTGCTCTCTCTTCAGCTGCGTCTTCGGCTACATCAGTAGAGCCAAGCTCGTCATCGATCTCATCTGTGGGAGGTTCATCAGTGATTCTCTCGAGCAATGTGACGGTTCTTTCGCTATCTTCTTCTTCGCTAATTCCGTCTTCTCCCCCAAGTGCTCTGTCATCGACTCTTTCTGCTGTTACTTCAGCTCTGTCTTCAACTGCGTCTTCCGCTACATCAGTAGAGCCAAGCTCGTCATCGAGTTTATCCGTGGGGGTTTCATCAGTGATTCTCTCGAGCAGTGTGACGGTTCTTTCGCAATCTTCCTCATCGCTAATTTCGTCTTCTCCCCCAAGTGCTCTGTCATCGCCTGTTACTTCTGCTATCTCTTCAGCTCCGTCTTCGGCTACATCAGTAGAGCCAAGCTCGTCATCGAGTTCATCTGTGGGAGTTTCATCAGTGATTCTCTCGAGCAATGTGACGGTTCTTTCGCTATCTTCGTCCTCGCTAATTTCGTCTTCTCCCCCAAGTGCTCTGTCATCGACTCTTTCTGCTGTCACTTCTGCTCTCTCTTCAGCTGCGTCTTCGGCTCTTTCTTCCACTTCTAGTCCAGAATATTCTTCGGCTGCTTTTTCAGCTGTGTCTTTTGCTTCAGCGACCGCTTCTTCAACTGAATATTCGGCCTCATCTTCACCTGCTTTTTCGGCTGTTTCTTCGGTAGCTGTTTCGACTGCATCATCGGTTGCCCCTTCAAGTGTCGCTTCTTTGGCTAGTTCCTCTGTCGCGTTATCGGCTCTCTCTCTGGCAGGCTCGTCAGCTGTGTCTTCGGTGACTGCTTCGATTGCTTCTTCGACATCTTCCTCAGCGGCTTCTTCCGCTATTTCTTCTGTTGTTTCTGCTATTGCTTCCACAACCGCTGTCATTACCTCGAGTGTTACTGCCAGTGCTTCTTCAGCGGTCTTGCCAGCTCCGTCCTCGACTGGTATCGGTTCATCAAGTTCGTTTTCCAGTGCTTCTCAAAGTGTATCCCTAGCTTCGTCTTCTTTAGGATCATCAGCCGTCACTCCGTCGTCCACCCTTGTTTCAGCTTCGTCTGCGAGTGGCTCTACGGTGATAGGCTCCATAAGTTCGACGTCTGTCGCTCTCTCATCGGTTTTCAGTTCAGTTTCTTCATCAGAAACAATTGGTACTTCAGCGGTGTCATCGATCATAGTTTCCTCGCCTCTGCCTTCCACTGTTTCATTACCCGCTTCTTCATCTATTACTTCCGTATCTTCTGGTTCAGCTGTTTCTTCAAGTTCATCCGAGGAGTTTTCCGTTGCTTCATCAACAGTGTCTCCATCTATCAGTTCAGTGGTTTCATCTTCATCTACTAGTTCAGCTAAGTCTTTGTCAAGTTCGTCAGCTTCTTTGTGGACATCTAGTACGGCCCCGTTTACAAATGGCACCGTGCTGGCTTCCTCCGTAGTGACCTTGAGCAGCTCCTCTGTTGCATCTTCTTCGGTATTAGTTAGTGCTTCTTTCATAAGCGTTCTCCACTCTTCTACTTCTTCGGCTGTTGCGCAATCCAGTTTAGGATCTTCCATACTCATATCTCTAACCACGACCGGACCTAATTCTCCTGTTGCATCCGAGCAGTCTTCTCTTCGTTCAGTGACATCGGTGCCTCCTTCTCTGTCTTCTGAACCAACTTCCGCTACCTTCTCTTCAGTTCCAGTTTCACAGATACGAATCTCCTCTGAAAGTCAGAAATCAGCTCTTTCAACTATTCGAAGTGGTTCGAGCGGTGTGGGCCCCATCGGAGGTTCTGCTAGTAGCGCTGCCAGCAGTGAATCAATCATCCCAGTTTCTTCAATCATTTCCGTTGCAACACCCAATACACTTAGTAGTGAACCGGGTGCTCCAGTATCATCAGCTGTTATCGAAACTGTTACTACTAGTGGACCAGTCCCTTCAGTTTCTGAGACAGCTTCTACCACTGCTTCAACTCCTAATGAATCAGTGGCTCCAGTGTCCCCTGTTCCTTCCGACACAGCTTCTATCACCGCTTCTACCACGAGTGAACAGATCGTATCAGTGACTTCAATCTTTTCTAACCCAGTTTCGACCACAGTTGCTACTAGTACTACGGTTCCGGCAGCCAGTGCTATTGAAAGTCAAGTGGCTGCTGTTTCTTCTGCCAACGCAGCTCTGGATGCTGCATTAGAGGAATCTCCAATTAATCCTGTAGCCATCGCAGAGGCTATTGAGGGTATCATCGATGCTGTTCTGGACTTTGTTTCGATCTTTTCCAATCTCCTGTCGAGTCTCTTGCGCCGGAGAGCTGACACAAGCACCTCGTCGACTGCTAGATCCGCGGCCCTCCAGGCAGTTCAGTCTATTGTTGCCGCCATGAACGAGCTCAATCAGTTTTACGATGTGATAGTCGAGGCAGATCTTGTATCAATGGCTGCCAGCGGTCTCCAGGAGTTGGTTACTCTTGCGGAACAGATTCTGAATGAAGCTGAAGTATGTGAAGATGGTGGCTTGGATGCCGCTGTTAATGACACCAACTCCGTCTATGGTCTTTCTATCGCTCTCTTTGTCGTACCACCCTCGTGTTCTGCTGTCAGGTCAGCTGGCCCGGCCTCCAGTACTGTGGCCTCTAGTGCTGTGGCATCGTCCACTGCTTCCGAATCTGCCAGCAGTAGCCCTGTCTCACAGATTTCATCCGCTACTTCAGTATCTGCAAGCAGTACTCTTGTCTCACAAATTTCTTCTGCAGGGTCTGCTGTGTCTGTTGGAAGCACAGTTGCTACATCTATTGAGTCAGGTAGCAGTTCAGAAAGTAGTGCTGCTCCAGGAGTTTCTGCTGCCTCTGGAGTTTCATCTGCTACTGGCACCTCGAGCGCTACTACCCGTGTGTCACTGTCATCTAGTTCAACAACCAGCGTCAGCGTGGTATCAGGAACCAGTATCTCACAGACTGGGCAGGCAGCCGTCAGTTCGACTGGTACTTCGCTTTCCAATGCGGTTTCCACAGCATCCACCCTTGTGCAATTCACTACTGTCACAAGTGTTGCGACTCTCACTGTGCCGTGTTCCACTTCTGGTGAGAGTACATTCTACAGCACTATCACAGAGGAAGTAACCAAGACTATTCCTTGTGAGAAGTGTACACAGAATACGGGTGGTTCTGTCGAGTACAGTACCGTTACTAGTATCACGACTCTGACAGTTCCATGCTCAACTTCTGCTGGCTTAACGTTCTACACAACTAGTGTCTCGAGCGTAGTTGTCACCGTGCCCTACTCGCCTGGTCTTTCAGAGGCGGTCTCTCTAGCTAATCCTCAATCAGCGACACACGTCAAGGCAGGTAACGAAGTCAACACCGCAACGTCTCCGATAGCTACAGCAGCCGCTGAGGAAGCTGGATCTGCGGAAGCAGGCATGAATTCGTTACCAGCACCTGAAGCGTCATCTTCGTCATCGTCGTTGTCTCCACTTTCCCCCGAGTCAGAATTTGCAGGATCAGGTACCCCCCCATCTGTAAGTGCCAACTCTCCTGCTCCAGTTCCTGGATCTGGATCTGGTGCCTCTCCGTCTGATATTCCAGCTGGGGCAGGTGCCAATCCTGGTGGAGCTTCTCCCTCTGCTGTCCAAGGTGTTTCGGCTACGAATGGCGGTGTCAGTGGATCCACTGAACAACCAGCCTCCCCAGTTGCCTCAGAGTTGAGCTCTCCACTTGGTGGGCCTAATCCTTCTACTACTCCTGGTTCGTCTGAATCTCCCAACGAAAACATTTCAGGCGCTGTCCGGCTCGCGACAGGATCCAGTCTGATTTCTATTATCGCCATGGGATTCGTGCTGTTAGTGTGATCGATAGACATTGTTGATGTGCTGTTTTCTATTTCCTTTACATTCTTATTCATTTCCTATACAATTTCCTAATATATATCTTGATTTACTTCACCGATGAACCATTCATTGTCGGACATCTAATACAGCTCCGAAGCGGCATAATCATGATGCAAGTACGCTCTAAGCTGAATGCGGGAACGGGAGCGGATCAATACAAATAAGGTTTGATTTTCCATGCATCGAATCCTGACGAAAGAGGTTAGAAATTGCGCCCATAGAAAGGCTCGTCACGAGACGATCGGCCATTGTAGTTCTAAATCTACCACTTTAGGGCAGAAGTATTTAGTTAGATATATACGACGTAACAACTACGCCAGTCATAGCAATACTGCTGGATTAAAATCCCCCTGCCTCTGTGCTGGCTATTGCTTGTTCTGGCGAGCGCTAACATGCACCAGGATAGATGCTCTCAGGCACATAAGTTTATTTTATATGTGGATATTGGCCTTGATACATCATGAAATGGCTTTCTATAGACACTACATGCAAAGCGAAAAGTTGGACAAACCGGCTCGGAATGAACCAGCCAGCAGTCCATGCATTAACAGTCACTGGAAGAAGGGGCTGGAATGACGAGTGAGTAACTTTGTATGAACTTACCATTCGATCGGTTCTGTTATCAGACGGCACGCCGGTCGGCACCTTATTATCTCCGGCACCAACAGTCAAGTACGTTAAGATCATCTGTCACCCCCTGTTTCATGTTTTGAGTTAAGATTTCAGGGTTGCTGTTAGGCTATCCCCTCTGTCTTCGGCCCGTGCTTCATTCCAGCTGGTGCCATGAGTATACTATAGCCAGTGTTCTTAATTGGCATGCCATTCTTTTCATTCTGGCATTTTTTTTTTTAGTTCATTATTTTTTTCATCGTGCCAGCGAAAGATTTATTATACATTGTTCGTTGCTTTTTATATAATATTTTCGCATGCAGCGCTACAAATGCATTGGCCCATATCCAGATTTCTGCATCAGGAGTTGATCCGAGATTAGACCGGCCGGTGTACCGCCATGTATCCATACGCCCGTTCCGACCCCGACACGCGTCCCGGGTGGCGCAGTATCAGCTAGCCTGGGTGCTCAGGGGAACGAGCTCGCGAGGGCCCGGATACCAGAGACAGGCCTGATGAACGTGTCCGAGACGAGAACGGAAAAAGTCGCTGTGCTGCTGCGATCTCCTGAGGCGAAGAATATGCAGGTATCCCGGTACAATTTATATGTTGAATTATCTATATCTTTGAACTATATTTCTATATTTATTTCGTGTACTCTGGCCTCGCCCTCTGGCCTCGCCCTCTAGTTGTAGCACTCGACGCGCAAGTGTTGCAGTTCGTGTACCCGGCCCCATGCCACCCTACTCGCTTCTGCGAACGTGTTTCTAAGACATTGGTCTCGGCAGCTGGTGCCGCGCTGTCTCGCGAGCTCACTCACCGGTTCTGCAAGGCCAGAGTCCGGGGCCGGAGGCCTGCCTCCGGAAGCTCGGCTCAGGTAGCAATGCGCCATGCGACATGTGAAGCTGGGCCGGAATATATTAATTGGTTAATTAATTAATTAAACACGTCGCTTCTGAGCAGCGATATCGCTGTCGGAGCTCTGAAGCTCGAATGCTCGGTGTCCGCTGGTTGAGTGCTTCCGCTGCGGGCAGCGCTAGTCCGCCCATGCTCAGTAACATTACTTCAGCTTGGCAAGCTCATCTCAGCTCAGGTCATTCGCTCATCAGGGGCCGCCCAGCCCGGCCCAGCTAAGCTCAGCCCGACCGGGCCAGTCTGCCCAACCTGTACCAGCCTAACCAGCCAAGCGCCCAAGCTGACGAAACCGGATAACCCCACAAACGCCTATGAGCCGGCAAAAGAAGAAAAAATAACATATAATAAAAAGAAATATCAAACCCCCGCCCCCCTATAGGGAAATAAATAAGACGTTATCGTTGTATGCGTCCATGCAATGCTCCGACCGTTTGCTCTCATGCTTAACGGGCCAATTTGTAACTAGCCAACATCAAGTCCAAATAACGTGCAGTGCGCATTACTTGCTAGCTAGCTGGTTAGCGGCAGACCTAACTCCTTTTCATCACTTCTATCTCAACATTTATCTCAGCTAGGAACTTCCTTTTGCTAATCTTTTGATAGCTGTTCTCGTCGGGCGCGAAAACGATTCATAACTGATTTGGACAGGGCCCTTATAAATCACGGGCTTTGTCGGCCTGTCTTTTTTCTGTTTTCTGTAAGGTTTAAGAGGAGACCATTTGTTATCAGAATCTCATAATCAAGTCTGTTTGCTCCTTTTCGCCTCTTCGAACTGCAGTCGCAGGTATTGTTTGATAGGTATTTGGTCGCTGGCAAAGGTAAGTGAGCGGTTTGTCTTTTGTTTTCTGGTGCTGGTCTGGCGCTCTTAGGGGTCGTTCGTTGGTTGCTATTGTCGGCAGCCGCCTGTGACTTCGGTCGTTGCCTGTTGGCATCTGTTTCAACAGCTTATTTCGCCGACTTTTTATATTGCTGGTTCCGCCTCAGGAGGCCGAGGCAAAGGTGTCTGGAGATGAAAGGAGACCTCAGGAATCCTCGGGAATCCGTAGGAGCCATCAGCCAACTTCAACAGACCTCGACACGTGAGTTGTCCTAGCTTTGACTAACATTTTCAGAATGAGCTCTGAGCCCCCTGTGGTTTCGAACAGCCAGAGCCAGTTGACAAATCCTGTTGCAAGTTCAAATCTTGCAGCACCCCCGCCTCCGGCCCCGACCCCGGCCCCGTTGCAGCCGGCGTCAAAGAGCGCTGGTGCCTCCCGTTCGCCTTCTCCTGTCCCTATCCCCAGGTCTGCGAGCACGAGGTCCCAGCCATCCGCCAAAGCCATGGCTGCCACCACTGTGAGCGCAAATATCAACAGTGGTAACGGCAACGGGACAGACGCTGCTGCTACCACCACTGGTACACCTCCGAAGTCTAAAAATCCCGAGACGAGTAAACGGAGGCTTTTGAGGGCTTCTCTGTCAGCTCAATCCTTCAAGGCTGCCTTTGGTAGCCCTAGCAGCACTGGCAGCACGAGTAATAGTAACAGTCCCACAAGTGCTGCAAACGGAGGCGTTGCTGGCACTCCAGCCGTTAGTAGAAAAGTTAGCGTTGCAAGTGCCGCTGGTTCTTACGATAATGAGAGTGGATCAGTCATCACCAGAACAACCTCGCCGCTTCCCGTACCTGTGCCCATAAACAAGCTCGTCTCTAACGGTCTACGCCCGGTTCATTCGGGAGCTTCCTCGACATACTCGAGTCAGCCTTCGCCTACTGGCTCGTTTTTCAGCTCACCGTCAGCTAATGGGCCCGTCGACAAAACCTTAACTGCATCTTCTCTCGCCTTACCGCAACGACTACCTGAAATCACCGACGAAGAAAAGGCTAAAGTGACCGCTGCTGCTGCCTCGGCCGCCAACAGCTCAAGTAATCCGATTGCATCTCCTCCTCTCCCATTTCCCTTCTCCGTTTCTCGTAATATTTCAACTTCTTCATTGCACAGTCCGGGTATAGAGGCTGGTATCGCGTTTTCCCAGAATGGTTCTCAAGGTAGCTCTATTGGCTCTACTGGCACTAATACCCCTGCTTATTGTAATCCTATTTCCAGTGATGTTCTTGTTTCCTCTATCAGTGCATTTGGTATTTCAAGCATGAATGTCAGCAGCCCACTCCTGAGTACCTCCATGAATAGTCCTCCGCCTCCTCCAAACCCTATCCTGAATGGTAACGGCAGCTTGGATGATTACGTTGTTGGCAAGTTGGACGAAGACGACGAACGTCACGCTGACGACAACACTCAATCTTCAAATCATAGCATTCATACTGGCGAGTCGGCTGCCAATTTTACCCTTGCTACTGCTGCAAGAACTGTTACTGGTGGTCCTAATCATGCTCCCCCTTACGTACAGACAGCTAAGGAAAAGCCTAGTCTTGATAGCTTGAGTTCCTCCATGGACTACGCAAAGAAGGTGGACGCTTTTAAAAATAAGTGGGACTCGCTGGAACCTGGCCTTCGAGCGTCTATGCGGAATTACAAGAGCCTTCAAACTGAGTGCCCTATTCAGTGGATTTGTTCGGATTCTGCCGAGTGGGTACTAGGAACCGGTAAGATAGGAAAAGATGGGTCTCTTTCCCTGAAGCTGGATGATAAAGAAGTGGTTTTCATCTCTGATTTGAGGCGTACGACTGTTGTTGGTACTCCGCATAAGAGATACATGGAGTTGGTGGTGCCACCTGACGTCAGCTCGACTGCGAGAGTCATTCTGTCTCCTACCTCGGAGTCTGATTTCAATCTTTGGCTTTCGTCCTTGCTCCTTTTTTCGTCGCTGAAAACTTCTGGAACGCAGGGAAAAGTGTGGGTTGTTCCAAGAGATGACTTGCCTCCAAGACCTCTAGGAGGCAAAGAAGCTGTTGTTGTTGGCCATTTTGAAGTGTACTTTCCGTACTATAGGAGTAAGCCTACTAGAAAGGCCAGTGGTACTTTTTCTCCCAAGGCAACAAAGCCCGTAGACAAGGTTTCTGTCTTTAGTAAGGAAGGAATGTGGCAGCCAGTGGTGGGATCACTGGACATGAGTGGTGTTTTCAGACTGACTCATGAATCGGATGGCTCATTAATTCAGGTCATTGATATGACGAAGATATTTGCTTCTCGTGTTCGAGAGATAGATAGTTCGGTTTTCGAATGCCGAAGAGTCGTCTACGTTTACTGTCACAATGCCGTGATGGAGACGCAGTTCGAACATCCTAGCAAGTCACGAGAATCGCATTTGTTATTTTGCCGTTTTGCAAACAGCAGTGATTATTACGATTGGTTTACTTCCTTGAGAGCGTTTTCATTGCATAGAATCTTTTCTCTGTCAACAAATAGCACTTCTTCCGGCTCACCTATGACCAAAGAGGCGTCTCCAGTCTTGCCCTCATCAGCATCGACTTTCTCTACGTCATCAGCTCCTTCGTCGTCTCTAGCTCAAGAAGCATGGCCTAATCTCAAAAAGGTAATGAGAATCTGTCGAAAGATAAATCTCAGAATCATTGAGGGTAAGATCAAGGATTGCGACAAGTCGTCCGTAGAGATAAACCCATTTCGAGATACCTATGTCGAAGTTCAGTTTGAGAATGTCGTTTGGGCGAGGACGTTTGTATGTCAAGGTAGTAGTGCTCCATTCTGGAGAGAGGACTTTGTACTCAATGACTTTCCAGTTATTGCCCCGACTATCAAACTTGTTTTGAAAAGAAGGCTCTCGGCTGCAGTCAGCCCTGTCATGGATGTGGCTATTGGTTCCATTGTTCTTGACGAGCAGAAGATGAGAGAGTGTGAAGACGTTGAGAAATGGTTCCCGCTGGAGTATACTTTGGAGGCACAACGAGAGTATGACTTTGACATCTACCTTTGCCTTAAGATTGGCTACGATGAGACCAAAGTGTTGGCTGCTGAGAAGTATTCCGAACTTGATGCTCTGCTTGGTGATGTTGATAACAATCTGACGGTCAGGATTTCTGAGGCCACGGGTGACATAAATGGACTAAGTGATATATTCTTGAAGATCATGCTCTCGAATTGTAGTGGCCTCCGATGGCTAGTGTCTCTGATTGATCATGATATTGAGAGACTTCATGACACGATCAAGGCTCATGAAAAGGATCCTGATAATTTTCCGGATATTCGAAAAAATGTTGGGAACACCCTTTTCAGAGGCAACTCGCTGCTTACCAAGTCTCTGGAAAGGTATATGAAGTTGTGCGGATCGGATTATCTGGACAAGATCATTGGTGTGTTCACTCGCAAAGTTGTCCAGAATTCTGTAGCTTTGGAAATCGATCCGGATAGATTGGTTCTGCAAGGCTTGACTCCTGCTGAAGTTGAGAAAACAGTTGTTGACAATCAAGAGAGGTTATGTCAGTATACCACATATCTTTGGAATCTGATCAAGAACTCGGTGGATGACATGCCCTGTGTTTTTAAGCTTATTTTTAGAAGGCTCCGTGAGCAACTGTCGCGTGAGCTGGAGAAAGATGACGACAATGTAGTATACAACGCCGTTGCTGGATTCCTATTTCTGCGATTTTTCTGCCCAGCAATTCTGAACCCGAAGCTGTTTGGATTGACTAGAACACACCCGACCGTGAATGTACAGCGCTCGTTGACGCTGATCACCAAAATGCTTCAAGGATTTGCCAACCGTGTAAAGTTCGGATTGAAGGAGCCTTGGATGATCCCTATGAATCGGTTTTTGAATAACCATGATTCAGAACTGTTAGAATACTACAAAAAGGTTACTCTTTGTGAAGGACACTGTGATAAGGATTTTACCTTTATTGAAGAGCACTGTCTTCGTAAGAAGGTTAATGACGGGTCGCTTCAGAATGCGATTGGGTGCACTCTTAGCAACCCATATTTGATTGATAAATTTGAGAACTTTGCCAAAATGATTGAAATTTGGAATAGAAGTGCTGCTCCTAAGAAATTTAGTCCCAAGAGCAAGGACAAGGTATTGAATGCAGATAAAAATGATTTGGAGAATGATGATAATGATATAGTAGATGTGGATGGTGATGGTGATGTGTTGGATAAGTTTGCTGAGCATTGTAGGGTAGTCACAAGCGATAGAGATGAGCTACATCGACTTCTCGAGGAGGCAGAGACAATCAGTGAGGCCAATGAGGAAGAAGTATTTGGTTCAATTGATATGAAATTCGATGTGTCGAATGGCAAAGTGACTCTGTCTAGAACTCGAATTGCTGCTGCTAAGGGCCCGGCTAAAAAAGTTCGGGTCAGGAGCACCTCGGAATCTATCCAGCTTGGTGACGACCTAGTGGAATCGGCAGAAGTGAGTCCGAAGAAGGGTTCACGGTGGACGAGATTGGCTAGCCGTCTGAAATGATTTTTGTACTTTTTGTCTTGTTTTTTTTTACGATTAATGATACGCATATAGAATTAATAGAGCATTTTGATTTGAGATTGTTCGTTTGAGCTCACTTCACTGTCTTGTTCAGGACTGATACCAGAGGTATCAGACTAACACTTTCCGTCAGCGATTACTTGTGAATAAATAAACTATATTACAATTATAAAATAGACAAGCTAGCTTTTTTTACCAACCGCGAGCATGATAGTTGAAGTCAAGATTCTGCTCGTCCATCTCCTCCTTCCATGCTTCTACGTCTGGAGTAGGCGGGTTGGAGCTTCTATTAATGGGAGCTAAAGTGTTCATTGTCATGACACCCGTTGATGTGTGACTTCGTCTTAGTAAGCCATGACCTGCAGTTGGGCTCGTCGCTCCGGAAGAATCAGCAGAAGGAACCATTGCAGACGAAGTAGTGTTGTTCGCTCCGCCTAAGGACGGGACTCCATTCTGCTGTCTCTCCCAGAGGAGATTTCGACGTAAGGATTCAGAAAGCTCGGTCGACAGCATATTTCGTCGGGTGGTCCTTGGAGAAAGAGCCCCTGGAGGCGGAATATGAGTGGCGATCGTTGCGTTCAAGATTGTGTCAGTCGGGTTGATAGGAAGCGCGGAAGGTCCATTTCGAGAATTGACTCTACTTGATTTGAGCTCGATAGCTAATCCAGAGGTGGACGGGCCAGGCGCAGTAGCTGGTGTGAGTTGATCGTGTTCATGATTTTTCGCATTCAACTGAGCCTGCAACAAGTCTTGCCGGTTAAGGAATAGAGACGACAAAAGTGACGGTCGGACTAGGGGCTTTTTTGGCAGCTCCTCTTCCCGAACAAAAAGAGATTCTTCGTCAAACGAAGAATCACTTTCATCATCTACAGAATCCCACGCAGAATCATCTTCTTCGTCATCATGGATATCATCTTCTTCATCTTCTTCATCCTCGTCATCAGTTATGATCGCCTTTTCATTATCTATCTTTCGCTGTTCGTCAGTCAACGCAATCTCGGTCTTGGTCGTCGACGGTCTGTGGAGCTGCTGCAGTTTACTAACAGGCGGTTTACTAACAAGCGGTTTACTAACAGGTGGAGGGGCCAGTTTCGTTAAAGCAGGCTGAGATTTTGTCTGGCTAAAGAGAGACGATCGTTTACGGTCTTCGCGATGGCTGGTATTGTGCTGATGATGATTCTGATGGTGAGTCGGACCACGAGTGGAGCTTGAACCGGAAGAATTGGTAGCGTCAGCGTTGTTTTCAATAGTCGCATTTGATACTTGAGGGGTTGCGCTACTATCATGACCGATTGCTTCAACTAGATTGTAGGGCTTTGGAGGGGCAGGTCCAGGAGGGATACCAGTGCCTTCGCTTGAAGAGAGAGACTCGCCACCAAACTCGCTATCAGAAGGAGATGATTCGATGAAAAACATCTTCTCCCGAGGCAGCTTGTCAGGACGGGCTTTAGTTGGCTTCCAAGACGAAGACGGCGGGTTGGGAGGAACAGGCGAGATTCTCCTCTGAGACGCACTTCTATTGACAACCGAGATAGATATGTTGGACGGAGAAAAGCCTCTAACAATTGACGTTGAAGTAGCCGACCGGTTTCTGCGGGTCAGTCTCTCGTCGTCAGAATCCGAGTCCGAGTCCCGGTCATAGTCCTCTGAAGTATCGGAGATTGCTTGTGAGTAATCCGAGTGTGGAGAAAGTGATTCGGCAGAGGTAATATTGCTTGCAAAAGTACGTAGTGGCTGTCGCTGTGTAGTTGTACTCGTTGCAGCCTTTCCGGTAGTGCTGCTGGAGCTTGTGGCGCTGGCAGCGCTGGCAGTGCTGGTGGTGAAAGACCGACGCTGGGCAGCTCGGGCTTGGGAAAACGGGGTTGTGTTGGAGCTGGAACTTTTTCCGAAGTTTTTCGCAAAAAAAGAGGCAGATGCAGTTGACTTTGTTGGTACAGGGAGAGGGAGTTCCGTCACGGGACGAGACGTGTCACCAGCAACGTCGCTAGCGGGGTCCCGAGTTTTGTCAGGCAAAGCAGAGGAAGATGCATAGTTAGAGGTTTGGGGCCTGGCAAAGAGAGATGATACCGCGCGAGACGGCGTCGGTGTGACCTTGGCCGATTTTGTATGAAATGCAGGGGTCGGGCGAGAGTTTGTGGTACCGCTTGTGATGCCTGTAACGCCTGTAGCAGGTGCTCTGGTCGGAGTTGTGCTGGCCGCGCCGCTGGTGGCCTCAGGGGAAGCAGTGGCAGTTTTTGTCTCCGGTGATAGACCCTGACTCAGGGCTGGAGACGCGGATGCTGCCGGGGTCGAAACAGTACTAGCAATATGAGCCCTGTCGACAGTGCTGATGAGCGGTCTCGAGTCGAGAGACGGTTTGGGTCTGGGTGTCAATTCCCCATCCTTTAGTAAGGACTCTGTATCGGTTGGCACTTTGGGCCTAGTGGAGTTCCATTTGGCAGGTGTCTTTTGGTCTGAATTCACGAGCTGAAAGAGATGCTGAAGCTCTTCTGACGATATATGTTTATGCGGGTGGTGATGGGTATGGTTTGGATTAGGATTAACGGGTGAGCGACTGGGGCTGAGGGCCGGGAGCTCATGCAAAGAGGGGCTTGGTCTGTCGATCACGGATAGCAGCTGAGGGTCGGGAACGGTAGTTCCCAGGACCGTGTGAGGCGTCGAGGGTGCTAGAATGCCAGCGACAGTCGCGCCGACTCCGTTGCCAGCGCCGATGCCAGCTCCAGTGCCGGCTCCAGTGCCGGCTCCAGTCTCGACTCCGGCACTGAGGACTGCCTTGGGAGTATCTAGATCCAGATCACTGTCGCAGTACGACAGTCGCTCTCTGTTCCACAGTCTCCAGGACATGTTCTCCAGCCTGCGGCCGTTCTCGATGGAATTTTTGCATTTTGAAAACACGGTCCACAGCGAAAACAGCGATTCAGCGTCGGGATCCACCGTCTTCAGGGTATTTGGCGACAGCACCAGTATGGGCGGCAAGTGTGGAAGTGACGGAGAACCAGCCGACATAGTAAGCAGTTAGAATAAAAGCAGTAGAGCCAGGCAATCAGTAGAGCAAGCAGGGCAAGAAACACAGGCACAGCACAGTACAGTACAGCTCGCGCCAGATCACGTTAACGCTCGGGTTCACGCTCGGGTTGACACTCAGGTTCACGCTGATTCACACTGCGACGTGCTACCCCGGCCCTATCAACTGAAAACACCAGTGGTCGAGACCACGGACCGGCGTTTGGACCTTCTCCTCTAGCGAACGGCAGGTCTGGGTGTGTCCCTGTTCTTTGTATCCTTCACAGGAATAAGTACAAGCGAATAACGACCGACAACAGCGGAGAACTGGAGAACTGATATCCTACTAACTGGCTCACTGGCTGACTGGCGAAACCCACTAACGAAGCCCAGCTGACGGCACGTCGAGTGGTAGGCGGATAATAATCCAGAACACAAGAATATATCAACAGCAAAAACAGCGCTACGAGTACGCTGCTGAAGCCGGAAGCGACTCACGTCGGCAGAACGAGATGACAACGGCGTCGAGACCAAAGCGCGGAGAGCACTGCTAGCCAAACAGATCACCAAGTCAACAATTCAATCCAGAACCAAAGCAAATAAAACAAAACAGCAGGCCGAGCACGTCACTGAGCCTTAAAACCGGTGTACCAAAACGAGCTTGCTGTCAATGTCGAGTGGCCGGAGACATGACACAATTACTCACTCAACGGCAAATGTATTTATATGGTCAAATGCTCATTAGGCTCATGTACGCAGCTGAGTATTAGTATTGGTATTAGTATTATTAGCTAGCCATACAGTGTGTTATGCATGTGGTCACTCGGGCCTCAACAGGTCAGCATGCGGTCGGCCTGCTGCTGTCCTGCCTGCAGGCCTGGTTGTTCTCCGACACTCGCGTCTGTCAGCCTGTCGTCCGGCCAGCCACAGCCGGGGCCCTCCGGCGGCCGGGCTCAGCCCGGACCCGTAGTGCTCGCTGCGCGAGCCCGCTCCCGGTGGAGTGGCCCTCCTCGAGTGCAGCGAGAGAAGCCACGGGGTACGGGGCAACGCCCGGCGACCGCGAGAGAAGCCACGGGGTACGGGGCAAACGCCCGGCGGCCGGAGGCGGTGGAGGGCGCCAGGGCCCGTCTGGTTCTCTCCAAGCCCCGGGCTCAGGCGGGCTGGATCCATGCCCGCCGGGCCATGCCTGTGCAGCTGCTCTTCTCGAGCAGCCCGGCTGGCATCCGGGGTTCTTGTGGCTACCCAGTCGCACACGCCGGTCTCATGTGGCCACAGTCTCTGCCCATGTGACCGGTTTCGGTTTGGGTGGAGGCTGGAATGCGGGGATAACGGCCGGTCCGCATTCCAGCCAGGCAGTCGAGCTGATCCGCCGCCGGTTCGACTTGTCAGCTGTTTCAGATCTGCCCAAGCCGCCTGACCCTGTCTTGCCACAAGTGCCCTGCCAGCAGCCAGCCCCTGGGCCGCAGAAAGTGGCCTGGACTGTGGCATGGAGGGAAAGTGGGGTCGATTATGCACTGCGTTAACTTCCGGGCGGGCTCGCTTCCCCCTGAACCACACCACGTACAATTAACATCCGTCCCGCTTGCCACTCGGACTCAGGCTCCGACTTGAGGCCGGGCCGGATCAGGGCCACTCGGGTCTGGTGACAGAACCGCCAGACGTACTGGACCCCGGACTACGCCTGGCTCTCTCCTGCTCTGGCGACCTAGCTGGTACATCTGCTGCCCGAACCGGCTCGATACCCTATCGCATCGGGGCACATGTCGCATCGAAAGTGTCAGTTGACTCACATGGCGCGGCGAAGCGGGGGCGTCCCCCCGGACCCCTTTGTGCTCCGCTGCGCTGGGCCGTTGGGTCGAAGTGGCTGTTCGCTGCTCAGGGTCTCCTCAGGGCCCACTTGTATGTACGCATATGTGGTGATGAATGCAGGGTGCAAGGGCGGGGCGGGTGCGCCTGCGGCGGCTTCTGGGGCGCTGCCCCAGACCCCGTGGCTCCTCTCGCTGCCGCTCGAGGAGGGGCCCTCGAGCTGGCGTGAGTGGCCGTGTCGGTGGCTTAATTTTGTTTTTTTTGAATATTTTGAATGCTCTGGGAGGGGGGACCTTGCGGCCGTTTTCTGCGTGTCTGTGTCGTGTGTGAATGCAATGATGCGTAGGCCCTGCATATAATCCTGTCCGCACATCCACGCCAGTGCCCTCCCACGACCCGGCCCCGCGCGCATCTCGCACACATCAGCCCCGAGGGGGCCCTCCTCGAGCGGCAGCGAGAGGAGCCACGGGGTCTGGGGCAGCGCCCCAGAAGCCGCCGCAGGCGGACCACCGCCCCATGCAGGGCCAGGGCCCTTGCACCCGCACCGGTGCGCCTGACTCTCCCTGGGCCCCGCTAACAGTCCGCACACATCAGCCCGACAGGGTCCTCCTCGAGCGGCAGCGACAGGAGCCACGGGGTCTGGGGCAGCGCCCCAGAAGCAGCCGCAGGCGCCCCGACCCATAGCACTCAGGTCAAGCGATTATTCAATTACGGCTACAGCCAGCCCGATACTCAGGGCGAGAGCGAACGAGGGAAGAAGAAGCGGTCACTTGCCGCCGAACCAACTCTTGATCCAGCCGATGTAGCTCTGGGTCTGTTTTTCGGCCTGGTCGAGGCCGCTGTCGACCGACTTGCGCAGTTCGTCGAAGGTCTTCTCGGTCTGCTTGCTGGCCTCGTTGGCTCGCTGCGACGCGCCGTCCCGGGCCTGGCTGTACTTGTCTTCGAGTGCCTTACGGGCTTCCTCGGCAGTCTGGGTAGCGGTGTCGCGGAGCTCCGAGTACTTGCTGTCAAAAGCCTTGCGGGCGTCGCCGTAGCGCTGGTCCACCTGCTTGCGGGCGTCCTCATAGGCCGAATCGGCTGCATTGCGGGCTTCGTTGTAGCGCGAGTTGAACTCGGACTTAGCCTCGTTGAGCCGATGCTCCAGCGCCGCCCTGGATGCGTCCACCGTCTCGTTGGTGGCACTCACAATGCGGTCCGTGTCCTGCTTGGCGAGAATCTGCTTGTGGTTCACCTGGGTCTGGTACACGTAGTAGCCTCCCGCTCCGACCAGCGCCAGCGTCCCGATCTTGACTACCTTGGACATTGTCGGTTCTGTTCTGTTTTGTTGTTCAGTCTCGGTCTCGATTTCCGTTTCTTGCCAGTCTCAGTCTGTCCCTGAGCCAGTCGATGTCGATGTCTTTTGAATCTGAATCTGTATCTGAATCTGAATGTGTGAGTCTGACTGTGTCTTTGTCTCTGTCTCGTGAGTCAAATCAGTCCGAAAATCAACTGACCCGTGTCACGCCTTTCAGTTCCGTCCTTTCGCCTCTATTTATACTAGTGGCTAGCATGCCTCAGCACCACAAACAACTCTAAATGAACCTGCATACGCCCATGCCCCCCAGTTCTCGTGCAGCATCTGGCAGGCGACCTGCAGATTGCTACCGCTGCTTGCAGCTTGCTCTGCTGGCGGCCGGGCGCCTCCGGCGGTTGCTGGGGCACTGCCCCAGACCCCGTGGCTCCTCTCGCTGCCGCTCGAGGAGGGCCCTCAGGCTGGCGTGTGCTGGTCGTGTGTGCCTGCCTGCCTGCATCGGACTGCACTGGGCGGAGGCTGGCTGTGCTGCAGGCTGACATCTGCCAGAGCAAGTGAGGCGACCGAGCTCGCAGACACTCGTTTCGGCCCTCGGGTGCTAGCGGCATGCCACACGCAGGGCCCACCCTGTCAGGCGATCCTCGCATACCTGTGCAGCCCCCTGGAGCCCTGGAGCGCCTCCAGCGGCCACCCGACCGCACACTCCACGGTCCACAGCCCAGGCCCCGTAGCGCAGTCTGCGAATCTCGCCGACTCGAGCGAAGCGAGAGGAGCAGCGGGCCTGAGGCAGCGCCGTAAGCGCCATAGCTGCCGGCGGGAGGTGTGCCTCCGGCGGCCGGGGCGCGGCCCCGGACCCCGCTATGCTCGCTGCTCGCTGCGCGAGCGTGACTTCCGGGAGTGGCCCTCCTCGAGCGCAGCTCGAGGAGCCACGGGGTCCGGGGCAGC
>JAKTSR010000093.1:0-43281 GCA_030580325.1 Sugiyamaella sp. yHKS617 | reverse complement strand
CGGGCCCCGCTGCTCGTCTCGCTGCGCGCGACTCGGGCCAGGCGCTCCGCGAAGCGGCGCATAATGGGGTCGGGCCGCGCCCCGGCAGCCGGAGGCAACCCATCCCTCGCGGAGCCATCACCGTCTTCGAGCGTAGCGAGAAGAGCCACGGGGTCCGGGGCAGCGCTCCGGCCGCCCGAGGCACATCCGCCACCACCCGCAGACAGCACAGGACAGGAGCTAACCAGGGGCAGACTCATAAGATAACAACATGGTTGCCCAACAAGCAGAGCTCAGACGCAAACTCGTCATTGTCGGCGACGGTGCCTGCGGCAAGACCTGTTTGCTGATTGTGTTCTCCAAGGGCACGTTCCCCGAGGTGTATGTGCCCACTGTTTTCGAGAACTATGTTTCCGACGTCGAGGTCGACGGCAAGCGTGTCGAGCTGGCCCTGTGGGATACCGCTGGCCAGGAGGACTACGACCGTCTGCGACCCCTCTCGTACCCCGATTCCAACGTCATTCTCATCTGCTTTGCCATCGACTCGCCCGACTCGCTCGACAACGTCCAAGAGAAGTGGATTGCCGAGGTGCTCCACTTCTGCCAGGGCATCCCCATCATCCTGGTCGGCTGCAAGGTCGACTTGCGCAACGACCCCCGTACCATCGAAGAACTCAGCCGCTCGTCGCAGCGTCCCGTCAACTCGGAGGAGGGCCAGGCCGTCGCCAACAAGATCGGTGCCATGAAGTACCTCGAGTGCTCGGCCAAGACCCAGACCGGCGTGCGCGAGGTCTTTGAAAATGCCACCCGCGCCGCCTTGATGGCCAAGGACAAGACCCAGCGCAAGAAGAAGTGTATTGTATTGTAAACGATAGGAGACCTAGAATTGATGCCGTGATTCCACCTTTGTTTTGTCCCGCAAAATCCGCCTAATCATCCCGCCCCTGAGCCATCTCCTGCACCACTTCTCCCCGCCTGCTCTTTTTATTTTATTGTTTCTCTGTTGTCATCATTGTTGTTCCTATACATTTCCTATTCCCACCTCGCTCGTGCTCTCCTGGCCCCGCCTCCGGCGGCCGGGGCGAGGCCCCGGCCGCCGGAGGCACGGCAGAGAGTAGGGGGATAGATCGCGTTGGGCGTGTATATATGAGGTGGGCGATTAGGCAACGATTTTGGTGATTTTGCCGATGGCAACGGTCTGGCCCTGGTCACGGAGCGTGAAGCGGCCGAGACGCGGGTAGTCCTTGAAGGTCTCGAGACAGACGGGCTCCGAGGCCTCGAGCTCGACGATGACCATCATGCCCTTTTTGGCGAACACGGGGGGCTTCTTGGACCGGCGGCCGGTGCCCTTCTCGAGCTTGTGGAGCAGCTTGGTCAGCACCACCTCCTCGATGGCAGTGTGGATGTGCATGACACAGCCATAGCCGGTGGAGATGATGGACTTGTGTTCGAGAATGGCGATCTGGGCCTGGAATTTGGTGGCCGTGTGCACGGGGTTCTTGGACGAGGTCAGCACGTAGCCCACCTGCACGTCCTCTTCCTCGATGCCCTTGAGCTTGATCCGGGTCTGGTCACCGGAAATGGCGGCCGGCACCTCGGCCTCGGACTCGTTGTACACGGTGAGCACCTCGACTGCCGTCTTGTTAGGCATGAGAATTAGCGACTCGCCTTTGCGCACATTTCCAGATTCGACCTTGCCCTCGACAATGGTGCCGAGATCTTTGCCCTTGCCAGAAACAGGCATCATAAAAGGAGCTCCCAGCTTACGGTCTTCGATGGAAATGGAGTCAAGGTACTCCAGCAGTGATGGGCCGTCGTACCATGGAGCCAACTCCTTGGGCACCCGGTCTTTAAGACCGGCTCCGGTGTATCCCGACACTGGCATGAATGTGACCTCGGTCTTGCTGTATCCACTTCCCCTGAGGAAAACACCCAGCTTCTTGATACACTCCTCGTATCTCTCACCACTCCATTGCACAGTAGGGTCGTCCATCTTGTTTACAACCACAAGCAGCTTGTTGATACCCTGGGTTTTTGCCAGCAAAGCGTGCTCTCTAGTCTGACCGCCCTTTTCAAAACCGGTCTCGTATTCACCCTTTCTGGCTGAAATGACCAGAATACCAACGTCTGCCTGTGACGCTCCGCCAATCATACTGGAAACATACATCTTGTGGCCGGGAGCGTCCAGAATGGTGTATCGACGCTTCTCAGTCTCGAAGAAGGCCTTACCGACCTCGACGGTCTTACCCTCGGCACGCTCTTCTTTGTTGGTATCCATGACCCACGACAGGTACCAGCCCTGACGGCCGGCATCTTTGGCCTCGCGCTCATACTTTTCAACTGTACGCTTGTCCACAGCACCGGTCAGATACAGCAGGTTACCGCCCATAGTGGACTTACCAGCGTCGACGTGGCCCATGAAGATAATCGACATGTGCTCCTTGCCACCAGTGGATCCGAACAGGTCGGCCAGAACCTCCTTGTCCAGCTCCTCCTCCTGCTGTTTAGTAAGGGTATCCGCGTCCTGCTTCTCCTGCTTCTCAGTTCCACTGCCCTTGCCAGGAGCAGGCGACTCGGCCTTCTTGGGCGTAGCTGTCTTGGACTCCGGCTTAGGCGTGGCCGACGGGGTGATGGACGGCGTGCTCGTCTTGCTCTCGCTCTTCTTGTCAGCAGCAGCAGTCTTGGTCTCAGCAGCCGCTGCCTTGGTCTCAGTAGACCTGGCATCAGTCTTGGTCTCAGCAGGCTTGGACTCAGCCTTAGACTCGGACTTGGTCTCGGCCTTGGTCTCGGCCTTAGACTCGGCCTTGGGCTCAGGCTTCTTTTCTTCACCGATCTTGAGCACCTTGGGCTTGTTGGTGCCGGTGATGATAGAGGAGCCCGAGGACGAGGCCGCTGGGGCAGGCGCACCTGCCAGAGGTCTGGATCTGGCGGGTGGCGGAGGCAGACTGCTCTTCTTGTTCTGATACTCCTCCAGAGTCATGGTGCTGCCATTGTCTTCCTGCTGTTGGTAGTTGTTATTGTTGTACGACTGGTTGTAGTTGTTGTAGCCACCACGGTTGTAGCCGCCACGGCCGTAGCTATTATCGTACTGGCCGTACTGCTGCTGCTGCTGGCCATACTGGCCATACTGGCCGTATTGGCCCTGGCCTTGTTGACCGTACTGACCGTACTGGCCGTACTGGCCGTACTGGCCCTGACCGTACTGGCCCTGGCCGTACTGCTGCTGTCCATACTGGCCGTACTGGCCTGGCTGGAAGCCCTGACCCGGCTGGAAGTTCTGGCCGGGTTGGAAATTGTACTGGAAGTTCTGGCCCTGCTGACCCTGCTGGCCCTGGCCATTGCCCTGGCCGGCGCCCTGGCCTACCTGGGCGCGCGCCTGGAAATCCTTGGCAAACTTGTCCTGATCGAATCCCGACATCTCTCCAGATCTGTCTCTCTCGGTCCGTCTCTGTCTGTGCACTGCGCTCTATCAAATCAACACATCTCCCTCTATACATAATTTTTTCATGCCCGATCACCGCCGGGTAACCCTGCACCTCTCTGCCCACTCAGGGGTAACCCCCGGCGACAGCCTCCTCGAGCGCAGCGAGAGGAGCTACGGGGTCTGGGGCAGCGCCCCAGTTGCCGAAGGCGCCCTGCCCTCCCTCGCAAAGCCCGGTCGCGCCTTCGGCGACTGGGGCGCTGCCCCAGACCCCGTGGCTCCTCTCGCTGCGCTCGAGGAGGCCGTCCCCGGGGGAGGTAAGAGAGAATAAATAAATAGGCAGTACAGGAGGGTGGGGGATCACACGCACGCACACCCGCTACGGGGGAGGCGGGAGGTCGGTTTTGATGATGGGCTTGGCCGGATCCCAGGGGCCCTGGATCTCGTTCTTGTACTTCTGGAGGCGCAGGAACCAGCCGGGGAACACGAGGGTGACGGTGAGCTGGACCACGATCCAGACAACCAGCGCCCAGATGCCGCCGATGATGAAGAGCCCGATGTCGGTCAGCATGAGCAGCACGCCCAGCAGCAGCCAGTGCGCTGTCTCCGACGACGAGCGCACCCACTGGGCGAACGTCGGCAGCACGCCCAGTATCTGGATCGAGTATAGCACGAAGCAGAACACCGACATGGATGTGCTCAGGCGCGAAGCGAGCACAATTGCTGTCGAGAGCGCCAAGTTGGTCGAGAGCATGAGCTTGAACCCGGTGCGCGAGATGTACGAGTAGTCGTACAAACATACGTTGGCCACGCACAGCCAGCACGCTATTGACCAGATGGAGTCGGACGAGATCGACTGTGTCAGCGATTTCAGCACTGGGGACAGGCTGAGAATTGTGAACAGGATGAGCAGGGCGCTCTTGAGAATAGTGCCGCTGTTGTGGACCACACGGGTGCGCAGGTCCCAGAGCACAAACCCGCCAGCAGTGATCACACCACTGGTGCCTGCAAACCACACAGGGTTCCAGCCACGGTTGTAAATGCCCACAAATGCAATGACAAAAATGGCAATCGAGCACAAATGGACCAGGATCACCGACGAGTCACAGATCAGCCGCCAGTACGAGTACGGGCGCACGTTCGAGTTGCGCTTCAGCTGCGACAGAAACGACCGGTCCACGAAATTGTCCGGGTAGGGCTGCTTGACCCACAGCAGCTTGCGCCACGGCGGACGCCGCCCCGTGCCCGCGCCGTCTCCTATCTCCATCCCAGCCGGCAGCGTCTGGTTTGTCTACCTCCACTTCTCGACTTCACCATGATCATAAACATGAATCGAGGCAAGTCAGCCGCGCTTACACTCAGCAGCTCCGCGAGTCTACTACTCGGGTGTGCTGGTGTGAAGTATACGGGTTGCCTCCGGCGGCCGGCCGGGGCGCTGCCCTGGACCCCTTGGCTCCTCGAGCGCAGCTCGAGGAGGGCCATTCCACCGGGACACGGTCGGCACGGGTGTCAGCATCCGTTGGGGTCGCCTCCTCGAGCTCAGCGTAGGAGCAGTGGGGTCCGGGGCAACGCTGGACGCGGCGCGGCCATCTTCTCTTATGAATGAATGAAGAGAAGAAAAGCGAGAAAGAGGGGTCTGCGAATAGAAGCCTGAAACTTTATAGCAGTCGCGCTCTTCTATCCAAAGTGGCCTCCTTATCCGTCTTCAAAAAAACTGGATACTCCAAGTATTTACTAAACTGGTCTCTGCCTAATGGCGTTGCCCATATTTCCGCGGTAGCAGCATGCTCACCACAATTCTTTCTGTTAGAAGGTTGAATCATGGAATGGACGGTGAGGGAGTGGTTTGGCCCGCGGCCGGCCTGGGGCGCTGCCCCAGACCCCGTAGGGCTCGCGGCGCGAGCAGCTGGTCCTGGTGGGTGCGGGAAGGCCAAAGATTCGTGCACTTCTGATACTGCGCTCATTGGACTCCTCCAAAATGCTCAGCTCTTCCGGTCAACAAGAAAACCGGTTCGGACACATCCTACTTCTTAGATTTGTCTGATAACTCAAGACTCGCCATTTCGTCGAGAGGGGCTTTATTCGCCGAATTCTAGGATAACGAGTACGAAATGAAATTAACTGATGCTTTTAGTCTTGACTGTTTGATTTCACCTAGGTGCCTAATGTCTCCACCCGTCCGGGCTCGAACGATTATGCGCCCAATGTCCTCTATAGTTGTCAATCGAGCTGTGGAACTCTCTTTGGTCGTGGCATCTCTGTCTAGAGCTCCTTGGTAGTGTTCTACAAGCTCAGTATTAACTTCATCCGATTCCAAGGGTGGCTGCTCAAAAGCCTGGCATTGAACACTTCTCGCATTCGCTCCATGTCCCAGATATCTCGTTCAGCTCTCTCTCATATTTCCTCTCATTCCAACGACTTGATTCTCGCGATGGCTGAATCCGGTGCTTTTGGAAAATTGAGCTCTGAGATTGAGACCTTACAGATTCTCTCTAGAAGCCAACCCAAATGTACTTTTGTTTTATGGGCTTGGAAAGTTGGACTTGGTGGGGTGAAAATTCTGTGATATAATTTCAGAGCCTACTGCCACAATGGACGATCATATCCGGCCAATAGCCCAGGAGCCATGTTGAGTGTTGGCTCATCTGATTGGAGACCCAACCTTACACAGTTGTAACAATTCAAGTAATTTGACAGATCTGAATGAATAGGAAGTACGGTAGGACCACGAATACCTTCCCAAAGCTCACATAGTTGGTTTTTCTGGCATAGGGCCAACATTGTTGATGTGTAGAACTGGAAGTAGACCTCGTTAATTGATTGATTTGATAATCTGAAATTATCAATCAGTTCACTAAGTGATGTTAAGTTTAACCGATCATGCTCATAGGATTCTGGAGATTTTGGTTGTAAAATTACGCCATACTCCTGCTCTGTAATGAACCATTCATGATTAAAATCATCATTTGCTGTTAAACCATCCATTCCCTCATTGACATAGTTTGCCAACCTCCCATTCACGAAATGTGGCAGTGACAGCTTCACTAAGAAGTAAACTGATTATAAATACAAATAAGTAGCGCGTCATTGTTATTGCCCATTTGATTTCACAATGCTTTGATAAAAGATTCGTTAAAATTGATAAAATTCGTAGCTCTTCATATGCAGATTGCAGCTCCAAGGCCGAAAGGGGGATGCGCCTCCAGCAGTCCTGGGGCGCTGCCCCGGACCCCGTAGCGCTCGCTGCGCGAGCGGCCGCTCTCGGTGGGCTCCCGACCCCGCTGCTCCTCTCGCTCCGCTAGAGCCGGCCCCCAGACACCGGGAGTGGTCGCTCGCGCAGCGAGCGCTACGAGGTCTGGGGCAGCGCCCCAGGACCGCCGGAGGCGCAGCACGGTATCGAATCGAGAGGAGCCGGGGGATCTGGGGCGCAGCTCCAGTCGCCGAAGGTGTTGATGGGGTCGCCTTCGGCGGCTGGGAGAGGGCAGGTGCGGTGCGCTGGGGGTGAATGCAGAGATATATCAATAAGTTAATAGGGCTATGCAGAGACGGCCTGGGCCTCGGTGTGGTTCTGGACGAGCTGGCGCATCCAGTCCTCTTCGGCGGTCGCCGTGGCCGCCGGCGTGCCCGACCGCGAGCTTTTCTTGGAGCGTTTCGACGAAGTTTTGCTGCGCGCCGGGGCTTCGGTTGGCGTGCTAGTCCCACTGCTGGTCCCGCTGTTGCTCACACTGTTGCTCTTGTTTCGCTTGCTCTTGCTAGTGCCGCTGCTTTTACTGTCCTTGTCCTTCTTGGACTTTTTCTTGTTGTCGGTTTTCATGCTCTTGTCTTTGTAGTCGGCGGCTTCGGCGTCGTCCTCGTTGTCCTCGCTGTCGCTGCCTCGCTTGCGCTTATTGCTCCTGGACTTGGTTTTGCTCTTCTTTTTACTGCTCTTATCTTTGGTGTCTTTGTCTTCAGTCTTTTCCGTCTGGGGCTTGCTTTTCACTGTGCTGCTGAGACCCTCAGGCGGTATGCTGCCTTCTAGTACACCTCCTCGTACAAACATGCGATAGAGCGGAGACACGTTCTGGCTCACGGCAGATATTTTCACTTCCTTCTGTTTAAATGTAACTCCCCCGTCTTTACTGGACCCGCCGGTGTTCACATCTAAACCCTTGAGCTGGCCGTCGAACACCCGCTCCCACCAGGCTTCCTGGTCTCCCGCAGTATGGCCCAGACCCTTAGTATCCTTTTTATGCTTGACCAGGATGGGTTTCCGAAGGCCGCCTTTTTGAAGAGGCTGGCCATGAGTCCATCCGAACGACTGAAGATAGCCAGCGGAATCCATCTCGTCTGTTAGAGATGTCGAATAGCGGCTGGTTTTGTTAGGTTGTTTGGAGTTGAGACTTACAAGCTGTAGTGCTAGCTTGACATGATTTTCGAGTGCGGCTTAAAACAAAAAAATCTTTTTCCCTGCATCGGCGATCTGCTGCACTAGGGCTTATCTTGCAGGACCATCAGGCTCATCTTGAGCGCGCCCACACGGAGAATAGTAGTATCTTTGGTGTTTCTACGTCACAGAACCATAAACGAATACCGAGAAAAAGAACAAAACACCAAAGCAGATTGCGAGTGGGTAGCTCAATGCAGTGCAAGAATAGTACCTTGGTTCAATATTGGCATTGTGAACGTTATCTTAGGAGCATAGCTTGGGCATCACCAATCTCCTCCTTTGCTTCTGCTTCCACTGCTCTTGCTCTTTGGTTATTAAATCAATTCCACAACTTTGGACAGCAGATATACAGGGAGCAATTCTACGTATTACCGAAACAACGCTACGTCCCACTAAACAGGCCCATAACTCAGCACCTGCCTCCGTCTCGGGAGGTCGTGCCCGCCTCGAGCAGCGCGCTCTGTGCTCCCACATACCGCCGCCCATAGAGAAACAGGCTCGCGCAGCGAGCACAATGGGGCATGGGGCAGCGCCCCAGCCGCCGAAGGCGCCATCCCCGGCCCGACCGCGACGACCCTCCAGGGTCTTCCAAGGTCCGGTCCCGTAGCCGCGTTGGCGGCAACGGCTGTGATAAAACGCACGGAGCCATCATGTGAACCTAGCAACGGTCCGTTCTCCGTCGCTTATCAAGAAGGCAACAGAACACACGAGCAATTGTTCTTCTGGCTCGCAAGGGAGACCGAAGTTGCGTCTCCACTTGTACAAGCAGACAACCTGCTAGTGGTAAGTGCGCCAGACAGGAGGGAATCCGGTGGCCGGGCGCCGACTCTGACCCTGCTTCTCACTGGTTGTAGGGCCGGCGAAGCAGCCTGCGCTGCTCGCGAAGCGAACACAAGCGGGTCTGGGGCGGCGCGACCGAGATTGCGGAGCTAACAATTCCAGAGAGATAAAAGATCCACTGACACCGCCGAAGCTACTTGCGCCAGACCTGGTGTACCAGTTGCAGTGACAGGAAGTGCAATGTCAGCGTCCACGACCCTGGACAGCGCTGTGGTGTTGACGATATTCGCCGGCCTCAAATCGAAGTAAGTGTGGGCATGCCTCCGGAGGCTGGGGCGATGCCACAGACCCCGTTGTGCTCCGCTGCTCCGCGAGGAGCAGCGTGGGCGACGGGTTCTGCATGTCCCGTGGCCAGTGAGTGATGACAGTCGTTGATTGATTAGTCGTGGCTGAGAAATGAGTGGTTCATGATTGATCAGGCCAGTACTTGTAGATGCGTTCCCACTCGTTGAGTGATTAACTCGCATCGACACTGACTCGTTCACTCCTGGGAGTGACCCGACTCGAGTGCCGCGAGAGGAGCAGCGGGTCCCGGGACAGCGCCCCGGCCGCCGGGGGCAGGCAGATAGCAGCAGTCCGTGCCGGTAGATGCTAACTTAGTGCAGGTCGCAAGAGGAGAAAAAGAGAGCTGCCGAGAGCCTCAAGACACACCTCGTTTCCGTGGCGCCGGAGATCCCGCCAGAACAGTTTGCGCGGTACAACAATGACATCAACAAGCGGATTTTCGAGCTGCTGCGGAGCCCTGATCCCAGTTTCCGGCTGGGAGCCGTGTACGCTATCGACCAGCTGATTGATGCCGACACAGGAGAAGAGGCCGCTGTCAAGATCACGCGGTTTGTGAACTATCTCAGATCGGTTGTACAGACGACGGACACCGATGTCCTGAGGGCTGCGGCCAGCGCCCTGGGCAAGCTGACCATCTCGGGTAGTTTAGCCGGCGATTTGGTCGACTTCGAGGTCAAGCGCTGTCTGGAATGGCTTCAGTCGGACCGCCAGGAGGTTCGCAGACACGCGGCCGTGCTGGAAATCAAGGCCATGGCCCAGAATAGTCCTACTCTTTTGTACTCGTACGTAGGCCAGATCATTGAGTCGATCTGGGTCGCACTTAGAGATCCTCGCTTGGCCATCCGAGTTGACGCAGCCGACGCCCTGAGCGCCTGTTTAAAGATCATTTTCGCCAGAGACAGTGTGCAGCGACAACAGTGGTACAACAAGATCCTCGAAGAGGCACAGAGCGGATTCAAGACGGCCATTACCGAAACCATCCACGGCAGTTTACTGGTGTACCGAGAGCTGCTGGGCCACGCCGGCATGTTCATGCAACCCCGGTACATAGAAGTGTGCGACACCGTGCTCCGATATAAAGACCACAAGGACCCCTTGATCCGCCGCACTGTCATCATGATCCTGCCCGACCTGGCCAAATACAACCCCGTGGAGTTCACTAAGCGGTACCTGGTCGACTGTACTGCGCATCTCATTGGCCAGCTCAAGCGCGAAAAGGACCGCGGCCTGGTGTTCCTCTCCATCGGAAACATTGCCGTCAGCGTGCGCAGCAACATGACGTTCTATCTCGAACCCATTCTCGAAAACGTTCGCGAGGGACTCATGTCCAAAGGGTAAGCTCACAGAGACGCTGGCTGGGTTGCCTCCGGCTGTCGGGGCGCTGCCCCGAACCCCGTAGCTCCGGGAGCGACGCTCGCGAAGCGAGCATAACGGGGTCTGGGGCAATACACCAATCGCCGAAGGCTGGCTAGGTTGCCTCCGGCGGTCGGGGCGCTGCCCAGAACCCCGTGGCTCCTCTCGCTGCTCTCGAGGAGGACCTGACCATCGGGCACTGAGCACCGGAAGAGACGCTCGCGAAGCGAGCACAACGGGGCCTGGGGCAGCGCCCCAGTCGCCGAAGGCTGTCCGGGCGGACACTAGCGGTCGGCACCACAGAGCCTACCGGTTGAGGTCTAACATATTTTCAGACGAGTGCGTAAGGAACAGGAGGGTGCTATTTTCAGCTGCTTGGGAATGCTGGCTGGAGCAGTCGGCCAGACGCTGGCAAAGCATATTACGAGGGAGATTTTGGACCTGATATTTGCTAGTGGGCTCAGCGACGCTTTGGTGCGGTGCCTGACTGATTTTGTCATGTATATACCGCCTTTACAGGATACGATTAGAGACCGGTTGCTCGATATCTTGGGCTTGACTCTCAACGGTAGCCCCTATCGGGCGCCAGGAAGCCCAAATTACAGCCCGAATATGAACGAGGCCGCGGCCAGAGAGTACAGAGAGGCAACACTGGCCAAAGATGGCCTGTCATCTGATATGACGGAAAACCAGCTCATCACACTCGCACTGACGGTGTTGGGTTTGTTCAACTTCAAAGGGCGCTCGCTGTCCGATTTCGTCAAAGACTGTGTTATCCGTTACATGGAGCATGATGACCCGCAAGTCCGAAAAGCCGCGGCTTTAACTTCGAGCAAGATCTATACCAAGGACCCCATCTGTAATCACGTCAGTAGCAATGCTTTGAAATCGGTCGGTATTGTTATTGAGCGACTGCTGACTATCTCCGTGACTGATCCTTCGGCTGACATCAGGTACGAGGTCCTCAGTTCGCTGGATGCCAGGTTAGATCCTCACTTATCACAGCCCGAGAATGTCCGACTGCTGTTCATGGCGCTCAATGACGAGGTTTTCAGTATTCGCCAGGTAGCCATCACAGTTATTGGTCGGCTGAGTAGATGTAATCCAGCCTACGTCATCCCATCGCTGAGAAAGACTCTAATTCAGCTGTTGACCGAGTTGGAGTACTCGAATAATTCCCGCAACAAAGAAGAAAGTGCCAAATTGCTTGCGGCTCTGATTAGGTCGTCCAAGGGTTTGATTAAGCCATATGTCAAGTCTATTCTGAAAGTGTTGATTCCTCGGGCTCGCGACTCCAGCTCGTCGGTCGCTGCAAGCTCCATCAAAGCGATTGGCGAGCTCTCTCGCATTGGTCCAAAGGAAATTGAAGAATATATTCCGCAGCTCATGACGCTTATTTTGGATACATTCCAAGACCAGGCGTCGCCTGTGAAGAGAGATGCTGCGCTGAGAACACTGGGCCAACTGGCCAGTAGCACAGGATATGTCATCGATCCATTTATTGACTATCCACAATTGCTTGGTATTTTGATTAATATCCTGCGTGTAGAACAATCTGTCCCCATTCAAAGAGAAACTGTACGACTGCTGGGTATTCTCGGAGCGCTAGATCCCTACAAGTACCGTGAAGTTGTGCGCAAAACTGAAGATGACGAAGGGGAACGTGAACAGACCCCAATCGATATCAAGCTACTGATGAAAGGCATGAGTCCTACCTCGGATGAGTACTTCCCAACTGTCGTGATTACTACGCTTATGGGTCTGTTGAAAGACAGTTCACTAGTAACACACCATACAATGATAGCCCAAGCTATTCTTTTCATTTTCAAATCATTAGGCTTAAAGTGTGTGCCATTTTTGAGCCAGATCATTCCTGGATTACTCGGAGTTATGCGTACCAGCACCAACACGATGACTGAGTTCTTCTTCAAGCAGCTGTCTATTCTCGTGAATGTTGTCAAACAGCACATTCGTACCTACCTCGATAGTATTTTTGCTATTATCAAGGGGTTCTTTCCTATCCCGTCACTACAGCCTACTATTCTGATGCTCGTGGACTCGATTTCACAGGCTCTGGACGGTGAATTCAAGATATACATTCCTTCGCTGTTGCCATTATTGATTGGTGTTTTGCAGAGTGACCAGCAGCAGGTAGGGGGTTCTCTGGAATCGTCTATTAAAGTCCTAAACAGTTTTGTGACTTTCGGAGCAAATATCGAAGAGTACATCCACCTCATCATCCCAACTATTGTAAATAGATTTGAGCATGCACCTCTTCCTCTCCGTGTTGCTGCTATCGAATCGGTTGGAGATCTCTGTCGTACTGTTAACCTGAACGATATGGCTTCCCGAATTATTCATCCTTTATTGCGAGTCATTAGAGATGGGAATGAAGAGTTGAGAAGAGTGTCAGTGGAAACGCTCTGCTCGTTGGCCTACCAAATGGGCTCGGAGTTCACTGTGTTTATCGAGGTTATCAACCATGAGCTAGCCAAAGCCAAAGTACACTCTTCGACTTATGAGAGACTTATTTCTAAGCTTC
This sequence comes from Sugiyamaella sp. yHKS617, assembly GCA_030580325.1. Classification (NCBI taxonomy): domain Eukaryota; kingdom Fungi; phylum Ascomycota; class Dipodascomycetes; order Dipodascales; family Trichomonascaceae; genus Sugiyamaella; species Sugiyamaella sp. yHKS617. Next base: position 30,435 of record JAKTSR010000093.1, on the reverse strand, counting down.
TGAACAACGAACCACTGCCTCAGAACCTGAATCCCTTCCGTAAGCGAGACAAAATGAGGGATGAGGCGTCACCAGCTGATGTCCCTTCCATGAAGCTACCAGTAAATCAACAGCAGCTGAAGTCAGCCTGGGACACTTCGCAGAGGTCTACTAGGGAGGATTGGTACGAATGGATTCGAAAATTCAGTGTGGAACTATTGAAAGAGTCACCCTCACACGCCATTAGAGCATGCTCCAGTATTGCTGGTGTGTACCCACCATTAGCCCGTGATTTGTTCAATGCTAGTTTCTTCAGCTGTTGGACTGAGCTTTACGACCAGTACAAAGAAGATCTTGTAAAACATATCGAAGTGGCCCTGACGTCTCCCAATATCCCTCCTGAGGTATTGCAGGTGATCTTGAATCTTGCTGAATACATGGAGCACGATGAAAAGCCTTTGCCGATAGATATCAGAACTTTCGCTATCTACGCCCAGAAGTGCCATGCCTATGCTAAGGCGCTTCATTACAAGGAGCTCGAGTTCATGACTGAGCCGTCGACACCCACCATCGAATCTTTGATAAGTATTAACAATCAGTTGCAGCAATCAGATGCTGCTATTGGTATACTTAAGCATGCCCAGCAGCATCACAATCTACAACTGAAGGAAACGTGGTATGAGAAGCTGCAGCGTTGGGAAGAAGCTCTGGCGGCCTACAGAGCGAGAGAGAAAACCGAGCCAGATTCAATGGATATTACCATGGGTAAAATGCGTTGTTTGCATGCTCTGGGTGAATGGGAGCAGTTGTCTCAACTTGCCCAGGAGAAGTGGACCAATTCAAGCAATGAAATCCGACGCGCCGTGGCTCCTTTGGCTGCAGCTGCGTCCTGGGGTCTTGGTCAATGGGAGAAGATGGATACGTATATCTCAGTCATGAAGCCTGATTCTCCAGACAGATCGTTTTTCAACTCCATCCTGTACATACATCGAAGCAATTTCGAAGAAGCCTCTCAGCAAATTCTCAGGGCCCGTGACCAACTCATAACTGAACTGACTGCCCTTGTCAGCGAAAGTTACAATCGTGCATACGGAGTAGTTGTCAGGGTACAAATGCTGGCCGAATTGGAGGAAATAATCACCTACAAGTTACTCCCTGACAATGCCCCTGAGAAAGAAACAATGCGAAAGACTTGGATGAGACGACTCAAAGGCTGTCAGCGCAATGTCGATATCTGGCAGAGAATGTTAAAGGTTCGCGCTCTGGTGGTGAAGCCCAAGCAGGATATGGACATGTGGATCAAGTTTGCCAATCTGTGCCGGAAATCCAACAGAATGGGATTGGCTGAAAAGTCGCTTGGATCTTTACTGGAAAAGGAAGATGGAGACCACACGTCTTCTCGTGGCGGTGCCCCTCCTCAAGTGGTATATGCTCAAGTTAAATATCTGTGGGCGACTGGAAGTCATAGAGAAGCATTGAACTGCTTGTTGGAGTTCACCAGTCGAATGGCTGAAGATCTTAACCTTGGTAGTAATGATGATTTGATTTCACAGCCCTTACCATCTGAGCGTCCAGGAGCAACTGAAGAGACAGAACAATACACAAAGTTACTTGCTAGATGTTTCTTGAAACAGGGTGAATGGCAGGTGAAACTTATTCCCAATTGGAAGACTGATGATAAAGATGCGGTTCTTGGCGCGTATCTGTTAGCGACGCACTTTGATCGCAGATGGTACAAGGCATGGCACAGTTGGGCGCTCGCGAATTTCGATGTTGTATCTATGCACGAGAATTTGAAAATGCAGGCAGCTCAGGCTATAGCTGCTGCTATTGCTAACGGCACTAGCCCTATTCCCGAGCCTTATGAGCTGCCCAAGGATCTTGTCCAACGTCATGTGGTTCCTGCTTTGCGTGGATTCTTCCATTCGATATCTTTATCGGATCAGAAAGCCCTGCAGGATACTCTACGACTGTTGACTTTGTGGTTCAAATATGGTGGAGTCACTGAAGCAGCTACTGCCATGACCGAAGGTTTTGCAATGATCAAAGTCGAAGTATGGTTGGAAGTAGTACCGCAGTTGATTTCTCGTATCCATCAGCCAGACCCAACAGTTAGTATGACTCTTCATGGATTGTTGACTGAGCTTGGCAAGAAGCATCCACAGTCACTGGTATATCCCTTAACTGTGGCCATCAAGTCAGATAGTGTATCTCGCCAAAAGGCTGCCTCGACCATTCTTGACAAGATGAGAACTCACAGTGCTGTGCTGGTAGAACAGTCGGAGCTTGTCAGTTTCGAGCTCATTCGCGTGGCTGTGCTTTGGCACGAACAATGGCACGAGGGCCTGGAAGATGCTTCAAGGTACTTCTTTGGAGAGCACAATATCGACAAGATGTTTGCTACTTTGGAACCACTACATAGGGCTCTTGAACGAGGTCCCGAAACGCTCCGTGAAGTCTCTTTCCAAACGGCTTTTGGTAGGGACTTGTATGACGCTTATGAGTGGGCACTCAGCTACAAGCGTACAAATGACCTGACTCACTTGAACCAGGCCTGGGATATTTATTACAGCGTTTTCAGGAGAATCACCCGACAGTTACCACAATTGCAATCACTCGACTTGCAATATGTTTCTCCTAAGCTCATGGCCGCTCGTGATTTATCACTGGCAATGCCCGGTACTTATGCTCCTGGCAAGCCTGTTGTTAGTATTGTTAAATTCGACCCTACCTTCTCGGTGATTTCTTCTAAACAGAGACCTAGAAAGGTTACCATCAAAGGAAGCGACGGCAAGGACTATCAGTATGTGCTCAAGGGCCATGAAGATATTCGTCAAGATAATCTTGTCATGCAGTTGTTCGGTTTGGTCAACACCCTACTAGCAGATGATCCAGAATGTTTCAAGAGACATCTCAACATTCAGCGTTACGCAGCTATTCCCTTGTCACCCAAGTCAGGCTTGTTAGGATGGGTACCGCACAGCGACACTTTCCACTACCTTATCAGAGAGTACCGAGAAAACAAGATCCTACTCAATATTGAACACCGTATCATGCTGCAGATGGCTCCAGACTACGAAAACCTTACACATATTCAGAAGATTGAAGTTTTCACTCATGCCCTTGATAACACTCGTGGACAAGATCTTTATAGGGTGTTATGGCTCAAGAGCAGGTCTTCAGAGGCCTGGTTGGATAGACGTACTCAGTACACCAGATCTTTGGCCGTCATGTCAATGGTTGGATATATTCTCGGACTGGGTGACCGACATCCATTGAACTTGATGCTGGACAGATACACAGGTAAAGTGATCCACATTGATTTCGGTGATTGTTTTGAAGCAGCGATTCTACGAGAAAAGTTCCCTGAAAAGGTGCCTTTCCGACTGACAAGAATGCTTACTTACGCGATGGAGGTTTCTGGTATCGAAGGAAGCTACCGTATTACTTGTGAAAATGTCATGCGACTCTTGCGGGACAACAGCGAATCGCTTATGGCGATGCTGGAAGCGTTTGCATACGATCCATTGATTAACTGGGGTTTCGAAATCCCTGCCAATGCCAAGGCAGACAAGACCCTGGTACCGGTGCCACCAGCAACGGATCAGACGGTGGAACGCAAGGCCAGTGTCTCTTCGTCGAATAATCCTGGCGATATAGTTGACCCAGCTGAGCTGCGTAGAAGGACTATTGTCAACGACAACGAAGCGTCCAAGGTGGAGCAAACAACCCAGCAATCAGAGGTGCGAAATGCGCGCGCCCAGTTAGTGCTGAGACGCATCACCGACAAGCTGACGGGTAACGACTTCAAGCGATTCCACAATCTCGACACGCCGAGCCAGGTCGACAGGCTCATCAAACAGGCAACCAATATCGAAAACCTCTGCCAGCATTTCGTGGGCTGGTGCTCTTTCTGGTAGCGCCCTGTGCATGTCTGAACTATTTAATAAATTATTATTATGAACTAGGTAGCCCTTGCACTAACTCAGTGTGCCTCCGGAGGCCGGGGCGCTGCACCAGACCCCGCAGTGCTCGCTTCGCGAGCGTTGCTGGCTTCGCGGACCCAGGGCCCTCCTCGAGCGAAGCGCAGCGAGAGGAGCTACGGGGTCCGGGGCAGCACCTCGGCCGCTGGAGGCGTCCAGGGAGACTCCGGTGTGCTGCTGGGGCAGTGTCCCAGACCTCGTTGTGTCCGCTGCGCGAGCGACGCTAAAATGGATAAATAATTTATTGTTGTTTGGCCATGTGGTGTAAATGTCTATAATGATGATTGCTGGCGCAGGACATGGCGCTTCTGGCCCAGGCCCGAAGCCTTGAGCTGCTCTAATACCAAAAATGTTACAATTGTCTGGGGTCCCAATCTAATAAATGCAGGGACCCAGCCCCTAAATGCAAACAGAATGCCTTCTGATTTCACAGCCTTGACGAGAATGCCGAAGGCGCTGTCGCTGTTCGAAGCGGCGTTCATGATTCTAGTCTTAACCACATCGGCCGGACTACACACGGTGGTAGCCACTAGACCGGCTAACAGAGAAGCAGAGAAGTGGGTGCTTCTCTTCTTTTCGTCCATACCGAACCCGGTCACTAGTAAATACTTGATACGATCGTACGAGACCACTTGGGACGCAGTCATCAAGACACCTCGCACACAGTTGGGGACGAGTCCTCGGAACAATGCTTTAGGACCTTCTTCAATCACGATTCTACGAACTCCGTCAAAAGCGTTACGGTAGTTACGACGGAGCTCTGGAGGACACGATTTATCGTTCTGCATGCGGATATTGACAACGTCAGCAGGGTTTCCCACAATACCACCTACAAGACCAGAGAACATGGATATAGGCAGGAGCACGCTGGTAGATGGAGGCTTTGACTTGTCAGTAGTGACGGCCTCTTTCAAGTATTCGTAGACACCAAATCTCGTAGTGGAGTACGTTGCCTGCCGTAATAAACTAGCACTCAAGCCCTGGTAAATAGCCAGTAGACCCTCGTTCCTGATGACTCCAAACAAAGTGCCGAACATATTAGAGCCAGGAGCAGCAGCAGTCTGCATTCGCACCTTGGCCAAGTCCAAAGGGTGGGTGCACGAGGCAGCCACCATGCTGGCCAGACCACCATACCAGAATCTATAACGCGAGTTAGCAAAAACATCAAAAATCATATAAAAAAAAACATGACGATACCCGTGCTCCTTCGGCACCCTATGTGACTCAACTGAACGAGATGCACGTCCAAAATGAAGACGAAGTGAGCAAGACGTGTAACACGAGGCGAGAGAAAGACGAGGAAGAGGAAGAAGCGCAAGAAGAGACGAGAGGAGACGAGGAAGAAGCGAATCTTGCAGCGCAGGGGCCAATCCAAGCCGAACACGACACATAAACATATCGAGCAGCGAGTACTTACGGTTGATGGGGTTTCTTCGAGTTGGCCATTATTCAAAAGCTCTGGTATGTATAGCACTCTCTTGAAGCAGGAGATACTAGTCCTCAGAACTGGCAAGACAGAAACAAAACAAAGAAAAACACAGCAAAAACAAAAAAACAAAAAATTAAAAATTAATCTCACTGATTATATTGGTCTCACCGTATGCGAGATCTTTTTTCGGATAAAGGCCGATCTGTGCCCTATCCGGCAGGCATTTATCTGAGCCGTGCTTTCTGGGAAAAGGTGCGGAAAAACGTCCTTCAGATAGGAGCGCGCCCCCCACCCGCATCCCACGCTCTACGGCCGGCCGGCTGGTGGGTGTGCTCCGGCAGCTGGGGCGTGCCTTAGACCCCTTTGTGCTCGCTTCGCGAGCGCCGAGGCCAGGACTCCCACGGCCCGCTAACTGGTGTCCACTAACTGGTAGGATCAGTCCCCAGTCCCTGTTCCCATACCCCGGGAGTGGGAGCGGAGCGGAGCGGAGCCAGCACGGAAGCCCTGTTGTCATGCGGATTCCGCGACCGCGACCCCGGAAGCAGCCTCCGGCGTAACAGGGCCAGCAAGTGGGGTTCTGGGGCAGCCGCGGGAGCATCCTCCGCCGGTTAGAGTCGACCTTCAGAAAGACGTCCTCTATAAACTCAAGTTACTTTTTCGTTCGTTGCATGGAGCCGGGATCGGCACAGACGCTATCAACCGATAAGGGTTAAGGTTTCATCGAAGCTACCCCACAGTGGGCTTGGCTGGCAACGGCCCGCAAGCGCTCACTGGTACGGAGCGCTTCTCTATGACCAGCGAGCTCCAGTTCGTGTGCCTCCGGCGGCCGGGGCGCTGCCCCGGACCCCGTTGCTCCTCCGCTGCGCGGAGGAGGCCACTGCCGATGGGGACCCTCCTCGGGCTCCGCGGGGTTCGGGGCAGCGCCCTGGACACCGGAGGCATCTCGCGGGAAGAAGCAGTAGAAGTAAATAGATAGTATGGTCGTAATATACATGAGGGGGGCCGTCGCGCTAGTACTGGCGGTAGCCATTGTAGTCGATGTTTTCGCTGTACCCGTGCTGAGGATAGACCTGCTGGCCGTACTCGTGCTGTGGGGCTGGTGGCTGAGGGCCCGGAGTGCTGTTGGCAGATGTCAGGGCAGAGCCTGGGCCCACGGACCCATCTATACCAAAGTGGGACTGGTGTCCGGACTGTGGCGTCGAGTGCTGTGAGTCTGGTTGTGGATGCGACTGAGGCTGCGGTGTGTGGTGGGGCGAGTGTGATGCCGACGGCAAATGCTGTTGTGGCTGTTGTGAGTGCTGGTCTGATAGTTGTTGTGGGGGAAGCTGCGGCGGCAGCTGCGATTGTGGGTGCTGCTGATGAGGGATTTGATGTTGAGCATGTAGGTGCGGTGAGGCTAGATGCTGACCCTGGTTCTGGTGTTGCGGCTGCGGATCTTGATGCTGGAGTTGGTGCTGAGGAAGTTGTTGTTGCTGCTGATGCTGCTGTGGTATTGGCGAGGCCTGGTGCTGGGCCTGCTGTAGATGCGCCATATCTGGTGGGTAGGCACCAGGCGTCATGTCGTCTTGAGACACTTCCTGACCAGGGATGCCAGCCATGCTCTGCTCGTCGACATACCCGGGCATGGCTCCGGTCTCCTGGTACATGTCCTGATAACTAGCCGGACGACGGTTAGCCGCCAGCGCCTCTTCTCTGGGCACTATATCAATGAGAAAATCGAACATATCCGACTTCTGTAGAGCGCTGGCAATGTCGGATCTCTGTAGAGTGCGGCGTTTGTTCTCCTCGGCATGGATCCAGGCCCGCATCGTCAGCTCGGTAATGAATATATCGCAACCCTTGGCAAACAGAATGGGCGCCTCGGCACTGATCATCTTCACGTCCTCATCAGCCTTCATGACCTTCTTGATTCGCGCCAGCGGCAGCTGGTGGATCTTGAACTTGTGGTCGTCGTGCTCGATGCTGTTGATTGTGTCCTGCCAGTACTGCATCATGAGATCCTTGTGCGGGCCTGACAGGCCCTGGGCCACGTTCGAAAAAGAGTCCGATTCCCCCAGCGGCACGCCCTCGGCCTCGCCATATGCCACTCTATCGTCCAGCGCCGGCTCGGCGCCGTACTCATCTTCCACGATTCCGTTCATCTGCCTCGCGGGTTAGTGTCAGTTGGGGAGAGTGCGCCTCCGGCGCCGGGGCGTGCCCGGACCCCCAGATCCTCTCGCTCCGCTCAAGAAGAGTCGGCGGCTCTGCGAAGCAGAGCCCAACCCACTGGCCAGCGGCCCGGGTCCAGCCGAGCGTTCGACTCTCCTCGAGCTGCGCTCGAGGAGCTGGGGTCCGGGGCGCACCTCCTGAGCACCCTGGAGAGCGTGTAGAGAGAAGAAAGGCATGCCCTGGGTCGAGATACAGGCAGCACATACTTTGTAGATGGATCCCGATCACAGCTGGGACAGATATTCTCGCTGGATGCCGGGTACTCGAGGTGGAGTTTGATGGAACGCGGCTACAGCTGTGCTTGAACGCTGGTTGTTGGTTTAATGGCGAAGCGAGTGTAGTCCGATATCGGAATCGAGACGGACGCTGAGTTTGTGTGATATAATGCAGAGCGACAGTGAAGGAACAGAAGTGGTCGTTTTTGCCTGGCACCCTAACATCGGTGGAATGAAGGTGAGAGGTACCTGCGAGGCCTTTCGAAGCGCGCTGCGCTGCAGCTCTTAATTGAAGTACGCGACTCAGGACGGGACGCGCTTTCCAGATCTCCAGACTCCGCGCACCGGCCAGCGACACCAACATTGGCCCAGAACCCACCGGAAACTGATAACATTCGCAACAGTACTAGCGCAACCAGCTGGGATCCCGGCCACCATTGCTTGACAGTGGACAACATCCGCCGAAAACGCGTACCAGGGCAAGAAGAGATCATAAGGTATAAACAGGTAAGTGCCTTAGGAGCCAGGACGTGCCTGCCCTGGACCCCATAGCTCCTCTCGCTGCTCTAGACTCGGACCACTCCACCGGGAGAGATGCTCGCGCAGCGAGCACAGCGGGGTCCGGGGCAGCGCCCCGGCCGCCGGAGGCACACGTGAACTCACTCTAACCGATGTTTGTCAAGACATGTTCCGGCAGACGAAACGACGTGTTCTGGAGCGCAACGCCATTATGGGCGACGAGCCTGCGTCTGCTCCTGTAAATTACCCTCACAAACTGAGTTTTTATACACTACCGCCGAGCGACGAGATCACGCTGGACCAGTTTGAGCTGTGGGCTATAGACCGGCTCAAGGTGCTGGCAGAGGTCGAAAGATGTCTCATGAATAATCTGACGGGTTCTTCGCTGGAGTCGATTATGAAGCCTGTGCTGGCTGAGAATCTGCCACTGAGCACGCATGGGTCTGCTATCGAGAGCGAGCGGAAGAAGGACCACTATTCACACTACATCCTGAGGTTGGCGTTCTGCCGCAACGAGGAACTGCGTGCGAAGTTCGTGCGACTGGAAACTGCCCTATTCAAATATCGATTCACCACTGATGATCTGAGCGATAGAAGATCCTTCATTCAGGACATCAATCTCGACTGGGAACAAGTTAGTCAGGAGGAGAAGGAGACGCTAGGGCTAGAGCTCACAAATGCTACTTCTCCTGCCCCCAACTCTAATGAGGCTTACTTCAAAGTCGACTTCGAAAAGGTATGTGACCTGGTAGAGAACCGCCGCGTGCTTATCAAGCGGGGCAAGGCCTACGTGCCCAACTCGCTACAACAATCGCTAGTTGCCGCTGAGTTCGCATCCCGGCTGGAGGCAGCGCTGATACTCACGGCAAGGGCACTGCCCAGACTGGAAGAAGACCAGCGCCTTGTTCCTGTGCTGACCAACCTGTCATCAGGCTTTGCCTGGCAGTCCTATAAAGGTCCATTATACACGGAGGAGGGCTTCACTGCCGAGTCAGTTCCTAGCCTCGACAGAGCTGGCCATTTCCCTCTATGTATGCACCACATCCAGCGGGGCCTGGAAGTCAACAAGCATGCGAAGCACTTTGCGCGTCTGCAATACGGCATTTTCCTCATGGGTATTGGTTTGTCCGTGGAAGAGTCTCTTAAATTCTGGCGCATGATGCTCCGGACTGTCCAGGATCAGCAGTTCAAAGAGCACGAGTACAATATCAAACACACGTACGGTCTAGTAGGTCGCAGGCGCCCAAACAGGCTGCAAAACTGTGTCCACATCGGTACGGCAAACCCTCCCTCCGGACAGGACACTCACGGTTGTCCGTATAAGGAATTCTCGCCCGAAAACCTGACGGCGCAGCTCAAAGAAATGGGCATTACCGACAACAACGAGCTGATGAAAATCCGCGACTTCTCCCAGAGGCGCCAGTACAATTTGGCCTGCACTCGGGTCTTTGAACTCACCCACAACCGCGATCAGCCTCTCGAGAACACCATCATGGCGCCCAACACCTACTTTTCGCTGTCCTACGAGCAGTCCAAGAACGCCGCTGTCACCGGTGAGTTAACCCAAGCTAATTGAACGACTACTAATGCCATTTTGCTCTGCTACTTCTCAACGCACCTCCGGCACCTGGGAACGCTGTCCCAGACCCCGTTGCTCCTCTCGCTGCGCTCAAGGAGGCGCTTCTGGGGCTGGGCCATGATCCCTCATTGCGGAGCCGCCAGACTCGACTCGGAGTCCAGCACCGGGAGCGGCCTCCTCGAGCGCAACGAGAGGAGCAGCGGGGTCCGGGGCAGCGCCCCGGTCGCCGGAGGCTTGCGCGTCAGGGTCTGGACAGGGACGACGTCCCTGCAGGTGCATATGCATGTATGTGAAGATTTAAATTTCCGAAAATTAATTCTGCAAGTGCACGCTGAAGTACACACTGAAGTGCCCATAGACAGGTCGGACGGTAGTTCAGTCATACAGTTATATTTATTATGAGAACGCGGTCTCAGGCCAGAGACGATACGCTGGACTCGTCGTCGGATGGCAGCCAGGCCAGCACGCCGGTGAAAAAGACTGCTGCCGCCACGGCAGCCAGGCCAGCTTCAAGCTCGCCGGCCGCGAAGAAACAGAGACAACCAGCACAACCAGCGTTCTCCATCGACAACGAGGATGATCTGGAAAAGCTACTATCGCTAGCCAAAGCCAACCTTACAAAGAACAAGTCTAAACACGCGAAAACTACAGAAACGAGCCAAGAAGACAGCCTAACACAGGCTTTTACGAGAGAGACTCAGGGCCCCTCAGAGACGTTCAAGGAGATCCAGCGGTCCTGGAAGCAGCTTCCGAAGCTTGATCCCGGCCTGGACAATGTCCACACTGTCAGAATCGACTCGAAATCCAAGTCGGTTGTGCGCCTTGTATCGGACACCCACGCCTCCACTGCACCTTCAGCATCTTCCACTAGCACATTCCGTAAAATCGTTGATCCTGTCAAGGTAGCTAAACAGGAGAAAGAGGAACGAGAGTCGAATGCCGGTGAGAAATGGTTCAACATGCCAAAGCCAGAACTCACCCCGACTCTGAAGAGAGACCTGCAACTGCTGAAAATGAGAAACGTACTCAACCCCAAGCGTCACTACAAGAAAGACAACTCCCCTCTGCCAACGTACTTCCAGACCGGCACTATCATCGAGGGAAATACCGAGTACTTCTCGGCGAGACTGAGCAGAAAGGAGCGCAGGCAGACCATTGCCGACGAGATCCTGGCCGATGTCTCCAGCAAAGCCTACTTCAAGCGCAAGTACGCAGACATCCAGGGCTCCAAGACTTCAGGGAAAAAGGCCCACTACAAGAAGCTCAAGCAAATGCGCAAAAAGCTGTGACCGTCAGCTATGCCACCTATGCTGCTGCTCTTCTCATTATTTAATTAATATACATACACGCATCTTACGACACACTGCTGACGGCCCATCCTCTCGGGGAGCACGCCGCTGGCAGCTGCTCCAGCAGCTGTGCTCGCTTCGCGAGCGAAGCGAGCGCCGCTCTCGGTGGAACGACCCTCCTCGAGTGCAGCGAGAGGAGCAGCGCTCCAGCTGCCAGAGGGATGCTCATACGGTAAACGCAACCGTCTACTTGTTGTCGGCATTTTGGAGTCTGGCGGGGATTTCTCCACGCGATAAATAAATAATGATCTCGTCGTTAGTCCACGACGGCTCGGCGGATGGCGAGCTTTTGTTCCTGTTGAGTCCCTCGTCCTCAAGCCCGTCGTCGATGTCTTTGCGGCTCAGGAAGCCTGTCCACTCGTGGTCCTGGCGACAATCCTCCACGACTTTGCTCGCCCACGAACAGAACTCACCGTCCTGTTTGGCGCGTGTTTTCTCTCCTATTTCTCTGCCTTCCTCTATCCAGTCGTCTACTTCGGGCAGGTTCTTCTTTCGCAGAAGAGTCGTCAGCAGCCCTGCCTCGGTATTGGTGGGGAAATTCGGCAGAGGATATGTCACAGTCCGCTGTAGGGTTTCAGCATAGCTGCTCACTGTAGCAGAAAGCGACGTCAGTTGTGTTAAAATCACATTGATTTGGCCCTGGAGGGCGGGCCATGAAGGCAGTGACGCCTGCTGTATCTGGGCCTGAAACGAGTTCAGAGAGTGTGTCAACTGAGCCAGCCTCAAGCGAAGAGACTCGAGAGCTGTCACAGGAACACCTGACAAATCAGGCTGCGCAGACGTCTGCTGTGTGGAGTCCATCTTGCTTTCATTCGTTTGGCAGGCCGATTAAGTTAGCCACATGACCTTCTCTCTGCTTCATGTGAATTATGACTACCCTATAACTAGCAAGTTTTGCTTGTCAGTACTCAGCTATCTGGGACTCCACCGTTCCTCATTCATGTTCAATCCTAAATTCTTGCTTAGAGATAAAGTGGGCAGTTCCATGATCTTGTGCCCGATAAGAGATGTCGCCTATTAGTTATATAGATTTTGAAGTTGATTGCTACCATGAAGATGCACTGAGATCACATCCAACGTGCATGTGGTATGCACTATTGCTGCATCATGAGCTGGTCCCTGCATGGCGGGACAGATTCAATTATGGGTGTTCTTCGGCGGCACAGATGGCCCGTTATATATCAGAATATGTTCCCCAATAATTTTCATAAATTAGGAAACCGAGTTTGCGATTTCAGTCGAGCAGCCTGTGGATTAGATTTTTGCAGAGTCCATTTCTCTTCTGGCACCAATGAAGCACTCGTTGTTGAGTCTGCTAGGTTGCGCATGTGTGTTGGTATTACCAGTTCTCGGTGCTGATACGTCTGATTGTGTAAGTTGCTCTTTAATGATAGGCCCTGTTTTTCTACTAACCAACTCAGGACCCAGCGGCACAGAAGGAATGTACCGAGGCACTCCATCGGTCTTTAGAAGACTGTCAAGATGACAACAGGTGTAAATGTATGGCCATCACTAACGAAGAGAACTCCTGCCTTTCTTCGTGTGACGACAAGCAACGGTCAACGATAATACATCTGTTTTTAGACAATAACTGCGAAATGTTGTATCTGAATACCGTCAGCGAAGACAATGATCAGGAAACTGAAATAACAGCAGCTGCTAACATCGTTAGATTCGAGGGCGATTCAGCATATCAGCACAGAGACGATCAGATTAAATCTCCTGGGTTTCTAGATGATTCATCCTTACCAGAGTTGAAACCAGAAGATGAATACTTTGATGCAGAACTGAGAAGGCCCAATTCGCATCGAGGACTCGGGGGTCTGGACATACCACAAGCTCCACAGAGCCGCCTTACCGAGCAGCTTCCAAATATTCGCTCCCCCGGCCGTAGCAGAAATGAACTCTCCCTCGACAAATACAACTCTAGTCCGAAATCTGATAAAAGGGCTAAGGAAGCTGCGGGAAATCCTCGGAACCCTCTGTCGCTCTATGACGACCAGCTCTATGACGACCAGCTCTATGACGACCAAAGATATCTGCCTCCTGAAGAACTGATTGAGTACCCCGTTAACAGTCCTAGTCTTCCACTCGTTTATGAAGAGAATGGTGAGTTGTACTATCACGATGAACTGTTCAACCCAGTAAATAGTCGTCTAGATTATCAAAATTATCCCACATCAGATCATCCAGTCAAGGACGGGTTGTATGAATACACTTATGAAAATGACGGATTACTTGATAACTATATTGGTGATCTTGATTTACAATATCCTGAAGATCAGCTCGATTTCTTTCCCAGTGATGTACACGAAAGTAGATTCAGTGCCGAAGAAAAATCGAATGAGAGAGTGCCTCGACACCGAGTCATAGAGAATTCAATCAACCGCGTAAGGGAGCCTACTCCTGGTTTTCAAGAGAGCAGAATAAACCATATGCCCGTCGAAGACTATTCTTTACCGGGATCCTCGCGGGTGCATGTGAAAGAAACTGTGGAACCTGTCAAGGAGTATATTCCTGACACAGTTCCTGGCTACGCATCGGAACAAACAGCAGAACCTGAAAACGAATACTCTGAACCGGATGTAGTCTCAGAAACTGTTCCCGAACCAGAGCCCGAATCTCGACGCCCCCGACAAAATACCATCCCAATGAAAAAGTTCAATAATGATGATTTTGTTGACAGTGACCGAAATTCCTACCAGGGAGGACCTTCCTGGGAGAAGGCTAACAGAGGTCATCGTATGGATGAATTTGGAGATGTGGACCAGGACAAAGAAGAAGGAATTCCTGATGACTTTTATATTGGCGTTGATGATGAAGATGATTCAGACGCATTCGGTGGGTATCTTCGGTCAGGAAAAGATAGATATGGAGATTTGGACACGTTTGAAGAAGAGTATAGTCCGTTCAGACAGGTCCGCCCCCACAGTAGCAGACAGAGGATCATGGAAGAAGAAGAGGAAGAAGAAGAATCCATAGGCGAGGATGATGATTCCGAACCAACGTTTTTCAGCAGAATTAAGAAGAAATTAGGATGGCTTCCAGTGAATGCATTTGCAGTAGCTCCCAATGTAGTGGATGACTATGAACCGGTGGTTGTGCCTGAGTCGACCTCCACTGCCTACATAAACTTCTCATCGCCAACTGTTGCCATGGCACTATTAAATAACAGTCAAGAGGCAAACATTGGGAATGACAAGCCATTGGAAGGACACGTTGACATCGTCATGCCGGAAGAAGGAGCCATTATGGCTGTAACCATTACCACAACTTCAGTCATACGTGTTTCTCCTAGTACTCAAAATGAGGCTCAACCTACTGAAAACGCCGAAGATGAAGAAACGAAAAACCTAACACCCGAAGAAAAGCTGGCTAGAAAAATAGAGGAAGATAAATTGCGCAGCCTGAAATCACAATTGAAATCTGAGCGGTTGGCCAAGTCCAGAGAAACCGCAAATGCTGGACATCATCAAGCCAGTAAAACAGCGACTTCGCCAGTTGCAGTGGCTACATCGGTCGAAACTGAAGCCGAAAAGTCGATGCCGGAAGGAACTGGAAAACCTGTTCCAAGAAAAAACCAGTTTTTACACGGAAACCAAAAGCACTCGAAGACTTCGGCAGTATCTCAAGCTAGCCATGACCGAGTAGCCTCTAAAGCAAAGGCATTGCTTGCAGTTCTAATAATCAACACCCTGTCGGCCGCTCTTGGACTCTTTTAGATATTGTCACAATATCTAGCCAGTTTCTGAGTCATACTAGAGAGCCCAGCATCCGGCCAATTGCGATCTACTGTATATTTACCATTTACCTGGCTCTCAATACACGTGGCTAGTATCCAAAACGGTCCTTCTAAACAACCTAAGTGAAATAACTATATACAAGAGTCTATACAAACAAATTACATTCATTAACACCACTATGCATTATTTAATGTTGCAATTATTTATTTTCGGAAGCTTCGTCCATTGAAGCACAGGTCAGCCTGATGCCTTCTTCGAGCGTGGTTTGAGGGGCATATCCCAGAATAGACTTGGCCTTGTCAATGTTGTAATATCTCACTGCACAAGTGGTACGAACTCGGAACGGAGTCAATCCTGGTTCTTTACCCAAGAGCTTAGAAAAGAACTCCGAGACATAGCCAATGGCAACACCCAGAGTCCTTGGAATTACAAAGGTCTTCTCAGCCACCAAGCCATCATAGTTCCAGACAGCACGTCCAAGAGACCAGAAGTAGATTGGAGCATCATTGGTAATGAGGAAACATTCACCTCCAACTTTGTCTGCCTCTTTACGGTCAAGAATCTTCTGAGCCGCCAGAACATGCGAGTACGCAACGTTGCCGACATATGTAACGTCAAACAAGTTCAAGTTGTTACCCAACTGGATCTTATGCTGGCCCCTCTGACCCATGGCTCGCAATCCGGGAATCATTTGACGGTCGCCAGGTCCAAAAATGCCTGCTGGTCTGATAGCAGTGGTCCTGAACTCAGGGGTATCTGCCTTGAGAACAATCTCCTCTGCAATCTGCTTCGTGATGTTGTATGCGTCCATGGACTTTGTAGGGAACGGGTGAGTTTCATCTGCGTTATACAAATCGTCTCCATTGAACAAGACACCCGCAGATGAAGTGTAGACCAATGCGGGAACTGTGAGTTTCTTCGCACAATCAATCAGGTTCTTCGTGCCGTCAACGTTCACTTTGTAGTAAATGCTCGAGTCCATTCCGTGCACAGGGGATGCCGAGTGCACAATCACCTCAGGACTGATCTTGGAAATCACAGCACTCACATCCTCAGACGAAGTCAGATCTCCAATATGGATAGTGATCTGGCTAGGGTCAAACTTGTAGAAGTTTGGCGACACCTTGGGCAGATCGCGGATATCAAACACATGGATCTCGGGGCGCGGCGACAGGCTCCAGAACTGGTCAATTAAGTGGAGGCCCAAAAATCCACAACCGCCCACCAGAAGGACCTTCTCAGCTGGAATCGACAGTGGTTTCGACGCCATTTCTCGTATCTCGCGTATGAAAGTTGTAAGATCACACCTCCTGACATGCACCTTCCTGAAAGTCACGACCGACTCCAGCCGTGCAGGACTAAGCCTGCTGAAGCGGGGATGCCTCCGGCGGCCGAGCTCTGATCGGACCCGTGGTGCTCGCTTTGCGAGTGACATTGCCGAGTGTGGTCTGCTAGTGTGAAATCAGAGAGTGTAGACTCTTGAGGTGGTACGATTGTGGTACATAAATATACATTAAAATACTCATTTGATCAGAATGTGAAGATCTTGTCTCGGAGGGATTTTATCAGCTCCTTCTCAGAGGGAGTGAAGTCTCTAGCGGGTTGCGAGGCCGGATATTCCAGGTCGAACTTGAAGAGCGAAGTGTAATTAGGCTCCGATGCTTCAGGCGTTGCCGTGGCCGTCGCAGTCGAATTCACTGGAGCTGGCGCTGAGGCTCCATTCGTCTTGCTGTTCGGAAACAGCGGCTTAGCAGGAGAGATCAAGCCCTGTTGTGAGGACTTATCGATAGACGAAAAGACAGATGGAGCGCCAGAAGAACTATTGCTGGATAGCGATTCGGAATTTGTATTTGCAACCTTAGTGGTACTGCTGGCTGAAGTAGGCAAAGGAGCAGGTATTTTGAACAGACGCGTGGGAGTTCCAGTGGGTTGACGGACAGACTCGGAAGGAGCTGGCGACTCGGGACTGGCAACTATGGACTCGCGAAGATTCGATCTCCTCGTGGGTTTGTACTGATCAGCGAAGCCGGAAGACGACTTGAGCAATGGCATCGACGGGGATGTTGTCAGAGCAGGCTTAGATGGAGCAGTGGTAGAGGATGGGGGTGAAGAACCAGAACTAGTAGAAGGCGAAATCGATGACAAAGAATGAGATGCGGTTGGCTTTGTGATTTCGAGTTCTTTTGCAGCACTCGATGTCTTTGTCGAGACAGATGTGGTGGATGTGGTTTTAGCAGGACTGGACGGACTTAGGACCATCGAACGAGAGCTCTTCAGAGTACCTGTCTTTCTAGGGGTGCCTCGAAGGTTAGTGGATGCATAGGGATTAATAAAGGGCTTTATTTCGCGCTGGACAGCCTCTTCAGGGGTTTCAGCTTTCTCAGTCTCATCACCTCCAATGATTGATAGCAGGGCAGAGGCGGTATTGCTTAGTGGTTTCGGCGACGTTTTAAGCGCTGTTTTTTCAGTACTAGCGGCAGCTGGCTCAGTAGATGGTTCATCACTTGTGTCCATTCGGCTGTCACTTTTGACAGCAGAAACCGAGGGTGATAACGAGGTTGCTCTGGAACCAAGTCTAGAGCCACGTCGCGAAGCACTCCCTGCTCCAGGTCGATACGGTGTGGGGATGGAATGATAATGCGTGACTGAAGAACGAGGCGTCCCTGATACCGAGGAACTACCCACAAATCTACTATAAGGAGTGGCTCTTTTGGATTGGCTGAAGAGAGGGTTGTACTGGTCGCGAGACGAGGTGGAATCCCGTGACGGAGTTGAGAACCGGAGTCCTGACCGCGGACCCTTTGTCGGTGTTGACAAGCCTTTGAGTGATGATATATTAGCCACAGTGGCCGATTTGCTTATCCTCCTGTCTCTATCAAGAATAGGCGATTGACTGGTTTGCACTGATAAGGATGCTACGTTGTTAAACGAGTGAGATGTCGAGAGAGATGAAGCGGACAGTGACTCCGTGTGCGAATCTGTGGACTGAGTTATCGAGTCTAGTTCTGATACATTCTCGCCTACTGGTGACTGACTGCCGGCACTAGTGACACCGTTCTGCCTCATTAAAGACAATACACCCTCCATCTCAATCTCAGTGAGACGCCTTGAACCAACTGAGCGGAAAAACTCTTGTAATTTCTCATTTGGGCTGGCGGTATCTCCGCTCTCTGTAGACAACCTTCGATTAGAAGGCTCAAAAGGATCTTCAGGGGACGGATAGCTGAAGACTTTCTGCTGGGCTGGTCCCGGCGTCGTCGCCTGTGTTTGAATAGAGTCTCTGCTCAAGTCTTCTGAATCTTCGTACCGTGTCTGGCTGGCATCGTTGCTTGTGCCGTCGTGCCAGGCGCTTGAACTCGAAATAGAAGCAGTCGACGTGTTCGGTCGGGTAAATAGTTTGGCCGGCGACAGAAGGCCTTTCACCTTTGAGAAGAAATTACTTGGCGAGCCACCAAATAAAGGCGTAGACATCGTAGAACCATTTGGAGTATTCGCGGTATTGCCGCTCTCATTGGCAGGACCTGATTGGCGCCTGTCATATGGAGTCCTGCTTCTCAAAGCAGATAACCGCGGCGTCAGGATTTTACCACCTGGCTGGTTTCTCTGTCGAGTTGAGCTCATTGTCGGCGCAATCAACTTTCTCTGGCGAAGATCATGAAAAATATCTATAGTTACATGTCTATAACTGCGAAGCTTATTCGGCTTCCGCGTGCGCGCTTCGGCGGGCAATGCGTGTCAACGGAATCTGTGCACGGTAATAAACACCAGAGTACAACCGGATTCAGACCTAA
Source organism: Sugiyamaella sp. yHKS617 (assembly GCA_030580325.1). Classification (NCBI taxonomy): domain Eukaryota; kingdom Fungi; phylum Ascomycota; class Dipodascomycetes; order Dipodascales; family Trichomonascaceae; genus Sugiyamaella; species Sugiyamaella sp. yHKS617. The sequence goes on along the minus strand of JAKTSR010000093.1, from coordinate 11,640 downwards.
TTAGTTCACTGACAGGTCTACTGTGTCATTTTCGCTGTTTCATTTGTTTTTTGGCTGATCTCGCTCCTACTCGCGGGTTTGCTATGCATAATTATGTCGCTTCTTTTGGCACCAATGCAGGTCTTGGACCCTGCGTGACGATCGCCGCTTGGGGACTCATCTAGGAGTCAGAGTCTCAGAAAACTTAGTTCAATCACCTAAAGGATGGCTATGTAAAATTGGGTTCCCCTTTCCTTCTCAGATTCATTTGATTTAAAGTTTTCTTGGGAAAAGCGATATCAATAGTGTTACAGCAAAAACTAATCAACAAAATGACGGCATGGCAACGATTCAAATGGCATGAGTTTGGGTAATAGGCTTCTCGTATTCAACAGGATCGATAGGATCGGTTCCAGAACACTTGTCGGATTCGATTGTCTCGCCAAATTGGCTCATATCGAAACCACTGTCAGCAAGGTACTGTCTGAATCTAATATCTTCCTCGACAATTGAATTTTGAGTCAGAGGTGGCAAGCAGAATAAGGCGAGAGCACCAGAAAACAAGCAAAGAGCTGAAGATATGTAAAAAGGAGCGCGTGAATTGTGATCTAAAATAATAGGGAACACCTTAGTGCCAACGAAAGCACCAATCTTACCAATGGCAGCAGCAAGACCATAGTATTGCCCACGAATAGCAGTGGAAGATGTCTTAGAGCAAATAAGACCAATGTTATTACCAGGACCGACCTCGCCAAGGGCAGTGAAGATTCCAAAAACCACGGTGAAGCCTGCAATGTGTTTGCTCAGAGAGGCATAATTACTGGCCATGATGAAACCGATAATACCTTGTAGACCAACGCCGGTAGTCAGAGTAAGACGTGGTCCAAGGTAATCAGCAGCGAGAGCACCCAAGAAAGCGCCAGGCAGGTAAAACAAATTGAAAACAACATTCCAGCCGAACGTCTTATACAGATTACCGTCAGGGATAAGGCTGTGGAAGATCGTGGACGAGAAAATTCCAAAGGAGTAACCTGAAAAGTCATAGATGAACCAAATCAAAGAAACAACAAACAGCCTAGGCCAATAGAACTTGACAATAAGCCAGTAAGGAACTCCGGTCTTCTTGAAATTGTTCTCCATAAACCTCTTACCTTCCTTGTATCTAAGACGCAAGAAGAAGAGAGATATTGGAGGAAACACACCCAAACCAATAGTGAGACGCCAGACAGCCTGAAGGTGATGGGTGCCAAAGATCCACAGCAGAACTAAGGGAACAAATGCCGAGACAACGAAACCAAAGTCAATCATTAAGTTGGTAAACCACGCAAACCATCTATTGCGGTGACCCTTAGGCAGATACATAGTAGCTTCAGCACAGGCAACAGATCCAGCAGGATATTCTGAGCCAATGCCAATACCTAAGAAAAATCGGTAAGCAGTGAGGGCCGCGAGCATACCGTAGATGGAACCGTGAGCACCCCAGGATCCAGCAGCAAGGACAGTGAAAATCATCAGAATGACGGTACCGAGAAGCATACCGAATTTACGAGAGTAGTGGTCAACAATCCATCCGAAAGACAACTGACCAACGACGGTGCCGACAAACGCAATTGAAGCAACATTTCCCTGTGCAGATGAGTTCTTATACTCAGTTGGATACAGAATAGTCAGGCAGGTACCAGCAGTACCAATTGAGTTATTCACGTAACCATCAGAAAACAAGCCAGCACCAGCAGTAGCGATGGTCCAGTATTTGCCGAGACGGGGATTCTGAGTGCCCTGATCAACTTCATGCTCGTCTTCAGACTCTTCACGACTTTTCTCAGAGCCAGGCAGGCAGATCTCCGATGAGATCGTATCAAGCCAATTGGATACAAGTGACATTATAAGATGTTTGCCCTTGCTGACGATTTGCTAATCCTATTCTTCAATCCCAAAATAATATTGTGTATCTTGGGACTGTGCTGAAATATATAAACTTTTGCTGGTGCCATCATGAGCCTGTGTCTGGTTCCAGGCGATTATCAAACTGCTGCCAAGGCTTCGCTCCATATAGCAAACAGGCGCGTCTTTATAGGTACTGATAGGAATTTCTGAACGATGATCAGGATTTCAGCGCTCGTCGGTGAAGTTAATTTGAAAGGAGGAGAAGAGTCAATTGGCCATATGTTGAGTCTGCAGGAGATGATAAGCATTTCTTTTTCCCAGTAGCATTTGTACTGCAGCAGGCGCAACAAATAGGGTAAAGTGTCGTGTGGGTCTTATTTTTAAAAGCTTTTAAATCTTCGATAGAAGAGAATTGATTATTCTACATCTCCGAGAAGAGCTGGTTAGAAGTTGATGTTATCAATAGATGTTCCAACTTTTACAGCGTACTGTCAATTTTTGCTCGCTTTAAGCTCCTGCTGCCGAATAAAGGTCGTGTGGGGAACTTATGTGGCGCAGAGATATATGCAATAGAAAGTCTCCGAGTACGGTCTCCCAGGTCAATTGCCCAAGAGATATTGCAGGTTAATGAGAACTGCGTGCCACGACTTTTTGTACCGAGATCGCCATGGCCTATCAAAGTAATAAATTAACTTCGAATGCATGAATTCAAGGTTTTGACGATTGGATTGCAAGTCCGAGGTTATTGGCTCTAGTTTAAACTTAATCGTTTACCCATACAAGGTTCAAAATTGTTATCAGAAGAATGACGTAGCATATCAGATAACAAGTTTTCTGGCTACCCGGGGCACATCTGTCAGCACGTTTCCTGTTTTGGCCTAACAAAATGTCAAGCCATCAACTCTAACTATATCATGGGTTCTTTCTCCAACAATGGGTACCTACACCACAAATGTTTTTGAGCAGGATTAGTTTATAGAACCTCATGTACAAATATAGTACTTATAAATGAATTCGAATTTCAGATGTTGGCAAGATATGAACTTGTCTAGAGCCCAGAGCATCTGCGACATCCGCAAGGATCAGATTCAGGGAAGACTGACTCTAGTCTGTACTTAGGCCATGGTGGCAATACCATCCATCGACCAGCAGAGGGCCCCGTGACGCTCCAGGACACGGTGCTAGGACCTTGACTCACCCTTGACTACCATAGGAGATCAGGGCCCTAATCTCCTGGAACCCGAAATATATACACAAAACGGCAACATTGGTAAACACGATGCCAATCACCAGCTCGGTGCTGAAAACTCGATCCAGGTTTTCCCAGTCAATATTGTTCACAGCTTCATAACATCTATTGGAGATTGACTTGGAACCCTTTGTATGAGGATGCACACGAGTCGACGTTGCTGTAGACGATGCACTTTCTTCGCGTTGTTTCTTACGCATGAACTCCGCTCGGGGCGGTAGTGCACTCACCGGCTCGTTACTGAGATCCTTTTTTATGCGCGCTTGATGTTGTTTCCACATATCTCGATTACGTGGGTCTCTTTTCTGGCGCACTATATCTGCGAAAATGTCCCAGTGGCGCTGCTGGCGGTGTGCTCCTCTGGGACTAAAGTCCTCCCCGGTCGATGATGTATAAATAAGCGAAAAGAATGGCGTTGGTGTCTGGCGCAGCACCTCCAGCACTTTTGCATCGTTCTTCTGCAAAGCCTGGACCCGCTCTTCTTCGTCCTCAGGCAGGGGGTCGAACGTCATCCTAATGACTCTAGGCCGAGTGTCATGGTACTCCGCTATAGGTGGGTCATCTGGCGTGTTAGTTTCTATGATAGACTAGTAACAATAATGAGTGCAAATGTCTAGCTGCGTATCATGACTACCCGAGTAGGTAATTACCTAGGCAACACTTACAGTTGATATCTGCGACTATCAGCTCGGCTCCACACTTTCGGATCAAGAACTCCTCGATGCTGTTTGTGTCTAACGGCCGGTCGAGGCGGGGAAAGGAGCCTATCGTAGCTGACCGGGACAGGAATGTTCTCAGCTGCTCCCAGAGAATTACATCATAACGAGTCCAAATCTCTTGGAAATCGCTGACTCGAAGCCCTGGCTGATCGATAATGAGGTACTCATCCGAAGGGCACTGTCCGTTCCACTCTGTCATGATCTCCTCGACGGCGGTCAAAGACGTCAGGCCCCCATTCCGCTGCCTGCGTAAATCTGCGACCTCACTATGAACCTTGTAAATTCTAAACCAGTTAGTCAATGATCATGACAAGTCAACAGCGAAGCAGATCTACGAACATCTAGGACTTACTCTCGGTAGGATGAGAATATCAATGGAAACGACCTGACACTAGCTTCATCCTCAGAATTGGCATTGTCGTCAGCCGCTATACACGATACGACCCAAAGAGCCCATACAGCGAGCCCCCTGAACAATAACCTCATATTTTAATTGATCAAGATGTCAATTCAGTGAATAACTAAGCATGCCAGAGCCTGCCTGGACATAATCAAAAGATAACGTCACGTGAATCAAAAGATAGAGACCGGATCTCTCCCGGCCTCGGTCTCATCGCTCGCGAAGCGAGTAGAGCATTTCCGGGCAGCGCCCGAGACTAGCCACGAGATCCTAGGAACATAATAAATAATACTATACAAGTTGGAGGTTGGTGAGCCCTAAAGCAGATAGACATGGATGGTGTAGTCCTCTTCGAGCTCTGTGTCGCCCACTACGCCGTCCAGGTCGAGTGGCTCGTCGTCAAAGTCCAGTCGCACCCTGGTTGTGGGTGGGAGCCCTTTGTTACGAAGGTAAAAGTCCACCAGTTTGGAAATTTTGGTCTCACTGTTCACTTTGGCTTCAAATTGAGCGTTGTCCTTGTCTTTCATGCCAATTCGGAAATATGCCGGCCCTGACGGCTGCTCTGCGGCGTTTTCGTCTTCTGAGTCTTGGTCATTATTAGTCAGAATTGTCTGGATGGCGTCCTCTTCTCGAAGCAGTCGGTCTACACTATTCTGTTGCTTTGTTTCGTAGTCGATCCTTGACATGACATAGATGTCCATCACAGGTTCAGCCACGGTGATGCCGAGAAAGCTGGGTGTGACTGCATCCTCATTCAGCAGTGAACCATTCCATACTAGCACTGCCGTACTAACGAGGATTTCTATGGCTCTTGGTTCGAAAACTTCCAGCCGGTTCTGGACGCAGTATGTCGTATATACTTTCTTGACAGTGGAAAATGTGTCGTTGCTGTTCATCGTCAGCACCGTCGATCTCGCCGGTCCCAGCTCGGCCATCTCACAGGTTACATTCACGGTCACCACAAAAACCACTTCGATTTTGCGCCGTTTTTGAGCCTCCAACTTCAACTGTAGAATCGCATCTAACGGATCGGCTCCAAGTTCAACGGGTGCTGCTCGTTTGGACTCGGCACTGGACTCTTTTCTTACCGACAATGAAGTACCGCTGGGCGCCGGCAACGAGCTGGGCGCCGATAACGGGCCTACATTCAACTCCTGTATTTCTTCTTCGGAATCATCGTCCAGGACTATTACTTCTCCCTCTGAAGCAGCGTTCTGCTTGGCACGAGTCCTGGCCCCAATTCCTGATGGAACCTCAGTGGCCTCAATCTCTATTGAAACCACTGAGGAGTTAGAAGCGACTAAAGGCGGGCTGATACTCTTAGCTGCTGAGTTTAATAGAGTCTGCAACCGAGTGTTGACTGATGTCGAATGAACGTCGGCTGATACACGCAAGTCCAGTCGATTGTCGGCATCTAGCCTGACGGGATCACTACGGATATGGCTGGCTGTTGAAACATCTCTGGCAACTTCATTTATGCTCGATCCATTTTCGGATCCATTTCCAGACATGTCTAGCTTAACTTCTGGTTTGACAACAGCAACTTCCTGCTCATCCACTTCATCTTCCACCGAAAACTGGCTCCCCAAACTAAAGAAGTCCTTGTCCGAGTCGTTAGTTGACAGCGACTTTCTGGTGATTGGTTTCAACTTCCTTCGCTGTTTCCATTTGGAAACCTTTGGTTTATTAGTCGAGTCCTGTGAAAGTTCCTGGCTGGCGGCTGGAGACGACGCATCTGGAGCTGTGAGCTGCGATTCCGTTCTGGTCGCCAGCTTCTCAACTGGCAGTTCACTCTGCTCCGACTCCGTAGACATTTGTTACAGAGTCATCAGAACATCAGCAATCAACTCAGTAGTTGGAACTTATGAGACAAAGCAAAGTCTGTGAACTAGATATTATATTAATAGCGTATATGATGTAGACATATACATGTATGTATGTGCACTTGAGCTGGAACCAGCCGTGCCTAGTGCTCTCAGCTTCTGGACACCAAAGGAGTTTAGAAGAGAACGTAATCAAAGCTAATTTAGCCGACGCCACATTCTCCGGGTGGAGCCTCCTAGAGCGTTGCAAGAGGAGCAGCGGGCCCGGGGCAGCGCCCCAGCCGCGGGAGGCATAAAGCTAGTTATAAATAGTAAACATTAGAATGGTGTTAAGAGAAGATGTTGGAGTACCAGCGCGGTTGGACGAAGTGACTGTCGCAGTCGCCGACTCGTAGGCAGTCCCTCTCGCACAGCCACTGTAAGAGGGTTTCCGTTTCGTGATATGTGAGGACAATAGACAGCTTTCGGTGCAGGGCAGCAGTAGAAACGCCTGGTCGCATGGCTACAGTGTAAAGAACCTGCTTGACCAAGCGGCCCCAGATATCTTCGTTCAAAGTTCCGCGAACGCTTGTCCATATGTACTCGCACGGGGCACCTAGTGGCAGGGTCACGCCAGGTCGTTTGAGTTCAGCCAGAGGCTCGTCTTGTGAAAGAACGCCCCGAATGATGATGTCGTTGTCGAGCTTGTCCTTGTCGATGATACGGGAAGTGTATCCCGAGAGCATGATGTTGGTATTAGTATTAATGCGCACAAGATCCACCTTTCTATGACTAATGAGGTCTAACAGACAGACAAGCGAGCTATCTGGCGCCAGGCGGGACATAATCATACCCTTGGAAGAGTTGAATGTCGATAGAAGCTTGTTCTCAAACTCCGTGGCTTCATAGAAGACACCATTGCCAATTCGCAGTTGCAACAGGCCGTTGAACTTGTCCGAGAAGAGATAGTTCCTTCCTGGAAGAACCTTTTCTCTGTCTCTAGGAAGATAGACGATAGACTTGTCCTTTTCCAGCTCTTTCACAGCATTGACCGAAGTCTCAAGGCCATAACTGAGAAGAATGTCTTTAGAAACATTGCTATCATATATATGATGACTGGTAGCAATAGTTCCTTTGACAGCCTGCTTTGCCCTGTCAAGAGGGCTGGTTTCAGGGCCCGCAGTGCTGGAGTATCCAAAGGGAGTAGCGGTCATAATCTCGTCTGTCTTTACCATGGATGTCGCATTATGCAACTGGTCCAGTGGGTCTACAGAGTTGTCAGTTTCAATGGGCACCAGATCGTAATTCTTTTCGAGTTCTTCGACATCGTCTAATAGCCACGGAACTGGTGAAGTATCTAGCTCGCTCTCATGTGCCTTCCAAAAATCGGCATAGAAGCCGACGTCATAATCATTGTTGTGAATTAATGGCAGTTCTCCGTTCTCATAGCTTCTCAGAAACAACTCGTCCCATCGCCTTATAGCTCGAGGGATCTGTTTCCGTCCTCCGTACATATCGCGGATGTTGGGCCATTTGGACCTGGCTGCCGTTACAGACAAGTTGGGAAATGCACTGACTACTTTGTCCCAGTCAATTGATCCAATGGATGTCGAACAAAGGGCACGTACGATAACAACCACTCTGTACAGCCTTTCACTATCTACGTATCCACGTTTGGTCTGCTGAGGGGTGCGCTTGATTCTTCCTGTCACAGGGTCAATATTCTTGTGCCGGCGTTGAGGGTTATTGGGTGTGTAACTGGGCAGGAACTCTAGCGAGTTGTATCCTGGAGTCGCGGGATCAGTCATGACTCCTGGGGTACCCACTTGACCAGGCGTGCTGTACTGTCTTATTGAGAGTAGATTCAGGTTTTTGTCCACATTGGGTGGTGTTGCCGGCAAGATTTTACGCAGTTTCGAGGGTCTGTCAGAGAGTGGATCTGTCGGGTCGGCCAGCGTCTGTGCAGCCCTGGGAGTTCGCGACTTCCTGGGCTTTCGCTGGGATTTCGGCGTCGCTTTCGCTGCACGACTCGGTGTGCTACTCGGTGTGCCACTCAGCGATCCAGCTGCTCTCACCTTCGAACTATCCACCGCTTTAAGCCGACTAGATCTGACATGTCTAACGAAAAGGGCTTCATTGCCCATAGATATTCTTGGTACGGGGGTTGCGGCTGTTGATATCCTCTTTTTCTGACCCTCAGCAATACTCGCTTTTAGCTTGTTGACCGGTTCACTGTCGGGATCGAGAGACGGAAGGAAGAGAATCTGTCTTGACACTGGTGATCCTTTGGAGGAAGCATCTTTGGGTACGCCTAGTAGAATCTCACAAAGCTCGTTATTCGCCAACATATGTGTAACTACGCGGAGAACAGTCTTGCGGTCAATTGTACTTCCCTCTTTCTCGGCGTACTTGGCAATAATCAAGTTTTGTAGGTTTGTTCTGCCTTCCACTACGCCGTCGTTCTCTTCCAAAATCGATAGAATCTGTGCTTTGCGCTTCAGCAGTGCAAAAGACAGCTCAGAGCTGGGTGGTTTCGGAGTACTTTTTGTTCTTCGTGGAGAATTAAATCTTGCCATTGCTGACGAAGGGTTCAGACCCGAGCTGACAGTTGGAGCGTGAGCCATTGCTGAAGAAGTTGGCACAATCTGTTCGACTGGTGTATCGGTTTTTCTTACTGGTTGTGTTTCCGGTGTTGCATCCGCGGAAGCGACAGGTGCTGTTTCTGGCACTGGTGTAGAGTAGACACTAGAATCACGAGTACCTGCCTCTTCTTCTTTCACAACTGGTGCATCATCTGTCGTTTCGGGTAAAGTGACCGAGATGTCCGTGGATACACCGTTCTGTACAATTACTTCTACTGCATCCGTTTCCTGTCCAGCTATTTTCAGTGGATCCAGAGTCTTATCTGCTGCCCTCTCCTTCTCTGCCTCTACCTCTATCTCCTCATCCCCTACTGGTTTATCCGCAGTTGGTTCCACTGTCCTTGCTTGCGCCTCATCTGCGTCTGCTTCTGATCTCATTTCGACCAACGTGGCAGCTGCTTCTTCAAGATTATCGGCCGCATCGGGTGCTTCCTCAGCCTGGATTTCCGCCAGTCGACTCGCCCTCGTTTTGCGCACCTTACCGGTCTTGGTGAGTTTGGCGGGCTGTACACTCTTATCCTTCTTCGGCCGTCCACGTTTCTTGGGGGTTGCATTCTCCTCATCCGGCAATGGATACTTGCGTGGCCTACCTTTCTTCTTCCCGGTTCCAGTTCCTGCTGGTCGTGGGGCTGCATTCACAACCGCGTAGTCACCAATTTTGCCCTTTTCGCCGTGAAACAACGGAACCTGTCTACCAGCTCTATCTTCACGTACCTCTACCAACCCGGGGAGAGGGGAACCTAATTTTTTGTCCAGCGCACGCAGCGACTTGGCCGCACCAGTCGATTTGATTTCCTTCCAGGCACCCCAGTTCCCTGCTGGTGGCTTTCCTCCGTATGAATAGTAGCCTGGCAGGGAGAAATATCGATAAAATTTCATCCGCGCAGAGAAATCGATACCACGGATAATCGTCAAATGCTCCAGATTCTTGGGTGGTACAAGTGGCTTTTTCTTCGCCGTAGATTTAGCACCAGAAGGCGGCTTGTCAGAAAGAGTTTCCAGGATTCTGGAAAATATCCTGCTGTAATTGCTGCCGACCAACTGGCTGCACAGATCCATCGCCGGAATGCCAAATTCGCCGCCAGAATTAATCACATCATAGATCTGGTTCTCTAGAGGATAAAACTGGTTGAACAGAATATACTTTTTGTCCGACAAGTCTGGGAGATAGCTGTCCTCGTAGATTTTTACCAGCGATGTAGGGTCGATCTCCGACACATCAACAGCGCCGCCACCTGCTACACCTCTGTTTGAGCTATCAGCTACCTGAGTTGGAGCTGGAGACTCTTCCCGACCTCCACGACCGCCTCCAGAACCTGCCTCAGCGCCAGCATTAGCACCTCCTTCACCACCCTCGGGCTCTTCATCTATCTCGGCAAAATCGCTCTCATCGGACAAATCCGACTCCAGGTCGTCCTTCTCGTCGGTATCGGCCAAGTCCTTAATAAACTGAATACACCTTACTTTATACAGTTTGCCGTCTTCCTGGCTCTTTGTGTGTACTATGACCCGCTTGAGGTATCCCTGAGACTCGAGCAGCCGGACAGCTCTGGCAAAAATAACAAACTGGCGCCGCGTCTTGTCGAATCCCATCGTGACCTTGAGCTCTTGGTGCTGTCGTAACCCATTCTTGGCCTCCTTGACAGCCGAGACAATGGCCCGCCGCAGCTGGATAATATCAACACCAGCCGCCCCTGAGGCAGTGGAATCTTTCCTGTTGCCCGTTATAAACTTCTTATACACCACTAGATGCGTGGTAGTTCCCTTACTCAGCATCGGAAACCGCTGCACCAGCCCCAGGTCCGACAGCATCTGCACTCTGCCGTGAATGGACCGCGGGTCCTGGCCCGTCTGCTTCGCGATCTCCACACTCGTCAGGCCCCGGAACCGTGATCTCGACACCGCACACAGCAGCTGGAACGGGAACCCTCCAATCTTCGCGCGTTAGTCGACTACCCAGGGAGAGGCGGCGTGCCTCCGGCGGCCGGGGCCGCGCCCCGACCGCCGGAGGCGCACGCCACAGCCAGCTGCCACTTACGGGATTGCCCTCCTTGGGCATGCCGGTGAGCTTGAGCCATTGGTTGTCTTCTGAGGCGTACACGCGGACCGTGTCGTGATATTTGGCGGTGAGGGCGGCCGGGCCCAGGTGCACTTCGCTGCGGTCCAGCACCTGGCCGCCGGCAATGCCCACCACGACATGGCCCTCTTCTTCCATGAGCCAGGTCCATATCGCACCTTTGAGGAAGTCGTTCAGGTTGGGCACTTTCTCCTCGGCGAACTTCCACAGTTCCTCGAACGAGGCGCCTGATTTTGTTAGTTACGGCAGTCGCGATTCGAACCGGGCCACCCCAAACTCGCTTCTTCAATATTGGCTGCTACGGACTTCGAACCGCGAACTCGACCTACCTTCGTCGCCGTTTAGAGCCAGACTCTCGACCAGATGGTCGACAAGCTCGTCGGGTGCCAGTGACATGATAGAGCGCGGGCCGGATTTCGAAGCCACTTACGGCGTCAATCGCGCGTCTGCCTCGCTGTTGGATGGCTGGTTGGCTGGCGGGCGGGCTCTCCCGTCAATAGCTAATTGTTCTGGTGCCTGCTCTTACAAGTGAGTCGCAGTCGCTGGAGTGTTTCGGAACGGTTTGGACTGCTGGCCGTGAGGGAGCTGACTGGTCGCCTTGGACGGAGCTACTGCAAACGCTTGAGAGCATGAAATTTTACTGTCCTCCACCAAAATATATTCTGAAGCTGCCCTCCCGCACAGCGTCCCGCACGGCTTGCTCGTGCCATGCAAGGCCTCACCGGACCGACCCCTGAGCACGCCTCAGCGCTCGCGAAGCGAGCACAACGGGGTCTGGGGCAGCGCCCCAACTCCGCCGGAGGCGAACCGGAGTGCCTCCGGCGGCTGGGGGGTTCGCCTCCGGCGGGGCTGGGGCGCTGCCCCAGACCCCGTTGTGCTCGCTTC
>JAKTSR010000092.1:0-43867 GCA_030580325.1 Sugiyamaella sp. yHKS617 | reverse complement strand
GTAGTGCTCGCTTCGCGAGCGCCCGGGCCTCCGGGAGCGGCCCGACTCGAGCGCAGCTAGAGGAGCAGCGGGGTCCGGGGCAGCGCCCCGGCCGCCGGAGGCACACCCACATCTCCTGCACGCACACGGTGGACAAATGCAGATAAATTTCTATGCTTCTAAAACGGCGGGATCATGGTGCGCGTCGTCCTCGAGGGCCGAGTCCTGCTCCTGGCGATTGATGACGAAGAAGGACCAGCACACCAGGCCGGCGCCTATGTAGTATGGGACAGTGGCGAACCTGTCGTTGAGGAACATCTCGCCGACCATGGCCAGTGGGATGGTGGCACTTAGGCCCACGGTCACCAGCAGCGGCGAGGTCATCAGCATGGCCATGATCCACGAGAAATCCGAGACCAGGATCGATATGCTGTTGATAATGAGCAGCTCCCACACGCGGGTCGACTGTGGCAGGCCAAAGGGCTCAATGCCTGTGTAGTGTAGAACGATTAGCAAGGGCCATAGAAAGATAATGTTGGCGAGGCCCACAAAACCGAAGAAGAGCCGTGTATCAATGCGAGACTCGTCGCCAACTCGAGTTTTAAGCAGCGTGGTATAGACGCCATAGAGAAATGCGCTGCCGAGAGCAAGACAGTTTCCATACAGCGCAGTTGGGGGCGAGCTGTCGCTGGACTCATCTGAGCGCGACACCAGCCAAACTCCAAATATGCTCATACATAGAGCCGCCAGCTTCGTGTAGTTGAACTTCTCGATGCCAAACACACTGCCAATTATGAGAGTGAAAAAACTCGATGTGCAGGAGATGATGGTGGCGCTGTCCACGCTGGTGTACACGTAGCTGGCATTGTTGAGCAGGTTTGACAGGAACCACAGCACCGCAAACTGGCTGCTGAGAATGGCTGTCTCTCGTGTTGTGAATGCATATTGTGATCGTTCCTCCTCCACCTCTTCTTCCACCACCACCTCTTCTTCTAAGTCATCGTTATAGTCATTACGACGTCCTGTTTGACCAGCAGCATCTCTATCGCTGTGGCCCCTGCTACCGCTGCTATTGCGGTGGTATTGATTGTATTCTGGGTTCGGAGAAGATGGAATAGAGCCGTGGCTGCGGGGCGAGACAACGTACGACCCTTCCAACTCCTCGCTCTCGCCCGCCACAGCGCTGTCCTGGCCGGTCGTCTGTTCCTGAGCCTCTTCTGCTCGCGTGAGCGGGCCAGCAGCCACGCCACTGTCGTCCAGCAGGCCCTGGTGCGACATTCTTCTATTGGCCAGTCCCGACGACGACGATGACAGCAACGACGAGACGGGAGCATATCCTGTCACCACCTGAAGTATTCTATCGCGGACAGCCCGTAGCGATGCCAATGCCGACCCCAGGGCCGAGGCCGACAACGATGTCCGTGGCCCGGCGCGCCGCCGCCGCAGCCGGTGCTGCCTGCGAAACCAGCGACCGGCGCTGGGCACCAGGTACACCGTGAAGGTCGCCGTGTTCATGTAGGTGATGAAATAGGGCTTGCTGTACTCGTCGGCCATGGCGTTCACCATGAACCCCGAGGCCACCCACAGCACAATAACCACCGTGAGAAAGCACAGCCCCAACTTCCACCGGTGGCTCTTCAAGTCCACCGCGAACTTGTTCATTCTCCTTCTGTTTTCTCCCTCACTTCTTTCTCTGGATCTGGATCTGTTAGCGCCTGACTCCAAACCTGTTCGCCTCCGGCGGCCGGGGCGCTGCCCCGGACCCCGCTGCTCCTCTCGCTGCGCTCGAGTCGGGCCGCTGCCGGAGGCTCTAGTGCTCGCGAAGCAAGCACGACGGGTCTGGGCAGCACCCGGCACCCGGCACCCGGCGCCGGAGGCATCCCGTTCCACATACCTGGATCTGGTGGCGAGGAAATGGGGAACAGGCCGCCGCTATCTCTTGTCTGTACGGCGTTGTGAATTGGAACGAGTGGACGCCAACCAGGGTCCAGATGGTTCAGAGGTCGAGGGACGCGTCCGTGCTGGTCTGTGGTTCGACGGCCGCGGCAGGAACAGGGTCAGTGGGTCGGTCGGTCGGTCACAGCCAAAGCCGGTTCTGAGTCATGGATGCGCTGCCAGCCTATCGCTCCTGAGGCACGAAATTTTCGGATCACCAAATGAATCCCTGCGTCTTACGGCCCTGCCGCCGGCCGTTATCAGTTAACGCCGTGTCGCCGCCATCTCTGCCTGTCGCCTGTCTCGGAGACTGGTGCATCTGCGGCGACGATGATGCAGTCCCGGCCAACGGCCGTGCTCAGACCGTTCCGGGGAGGACGTGCCTCCGGCGGCCGGGCGCTGCCCGGACCCGTAGTGCTCGCTTCGCGAGCGTTGCTCCCGGGAATCGGCCAACTCGAGCGCAGCGAGAGGGGCAGCGGGGTCCGGGGAAGCGCCCCGGCCGCCGGAGGCTGGTGGGGGTGCCTCCGGCGGCCGGACGCTGCCCGGACCCGTAGTGCTCGCTTTCCGAGCGCCCGAGCCCCCAGGAGGTGGCCCGACTGGAGCGCAGCAAGAGGAGCAGCGGGGATCGGGGCAGCGCCGGAGGCATGCAGATTCAGGGGTAAAAAAAGTGTCAGTTATCGGCGTACGCGTCTCGCGCCGGCCGGTGCATCCCGCGAGTGGACGCGCGGCTGGTCGGCGGTGTGTTTACGCTTAGCGGGATCTTGACATCTACATTTATTTATTCAGTACTTATTCAGGTTTCTGTATTGATTTTCTCTCCTGTATAGTGCGTGGAATCGCGAACAGTCAGCCTCTCGAGAACAACAGGCGCGTTCAAATGTTTGGGAGCACTCCGATTCACAGCCGGCTCAAGGGCGGCAGTGGTGGATCTGGGGCCTACGGCCGGCCGGCAAATCAGCCTGCTCGTCCGCTTGCCGGCGCTGGTTCTGGCTTGGAGGCTCCGAATGGGGCTGCGACTGAGACTGCGACTGAGGCTGGTGGAGCGCTGGATGGGGTTGGCCGCGGATTGTTTTCTGGACCAGCCTATGGCGCTGGTGACAGGTTCCTATCGCCTGTCAAGAGACTGAATGCAAATGCTATTCGTGAGCTGGAGGATGAGTATGAAGATGTCGTTGATGGCTCTGTCTATTCGATTCCCCGCCCGCATGGCTCTGAGCACGCTGCTGGTGCAGGCGAGGACCTAGATCTCACTGGCACGCTGTCCGAGGTTGGCTACGACTATTCGCAGCACAATTCACTGCTGCCGAGCCAGGGCTCTGGAGATTCTGATTTGGGGCTGTCTCAGCAGCTGCCTCACCTGGACCAGCATGTGGATCCTCAGCTGCTGCAACAGCAGCCTGCAAATTTCCTACAGCAGCCCCAGACCAGTCTGTCTGCCACGAACAGTTCACCTCAACGCCGCTCGCGTTTTAATTTCACGTCTCTGGAGACTATTCCTGATGCGTCTCCTATTGGTGCTCAATGGGGCCTCAGCCCGATCCAGCTGTCCCGCTCAGACACTCGCGTGCCGTACCGTGAGAGCAGCGCTCCTGCTGAAGCTGACGCTGATGCGAATGCGAATGCTGCTGCCAATGTTGATTCTTATGTTGATGCTGGTGCTGGTGCTGATGTCGATGCTGATGCTGATTTCGATGCTGATGCTGACGCTGATGCTGACACCGTCTACGGCTCTGACAACTCGGACAATCAGAAGCACTCCGAAATGAATGAAGACGAGGTTGTTACCGGGGTCAGGGGGACGACTGGTGTGCCGCAGCCTCGGTTGTGGGGCTCGGTCTTTGCAAACAAGGCAAACAGTGTGGCAGACCCCCAGCCGCGAGCTCGTAAGATCAATTCTTATGGAACCACTAAGGAACTGCATCAAAGACGACAAATTTCAAACCCAGTTGCATCTACTGGTATCACCTCAGAGAAAACCTCTCCCGGAAGAGTGGCCACTAATAAGCTCATTGCTAATATGAGCAACCGGTCCTTCGGTGAGGGTAACGACACAACTAATGAGACTAATTACGAAGAAGACGGACTATCGGGGAAAATCATCATTGACTTCATCAAATCTGTTGTGAGACCTGTCCATAGATCTGTAGTGATTGTACTGCACACAGCTTGGATCTCAGTCAAGGACCTCCTGAGTCCTGCTGTGTTGAATATTGCATTGGCACTTGCCGTGCTGGTATTAGCAGTCTCTGCTAGTGTCTATACCATTGGTAAAGTTGGTTTTCTATGGTCCTCATCTCGGTCTCTGTCTGATCCGTTTGTAGCGCCAATCGGTCCCCCTGTTGATCTGGAAGATTGGTCCAACCGGCTAATGTCCATCGAGACAAAGCTGTCGCACGACTCTAGCCACTACTCGTCACTCGAAGCTTGGACGAAGGATGCATACAGCAAGCTGCAGTCGAATTTCGGCGACCTCGAGTCTCAATACCACCAGGAGTTGAAGCTTATAGCTCAGACTCTGGGTAAAATCGGCTCGCAGGTGAGCGACCAAGACGACTGGTCTCAAAGGGCTGACCAAGTGCTCCAAGAAGATCGAAAATTGTTGTACAAGTTGCAGCAAGTTATTGGTGCCCAGGCTGATGAGTTTACAAATGTCTACCGTGCCTTGGATGAACAAAAAGTATCCATTTCTGCTGTCTCTTCGGCCTTGGACAACATCAAAGAGATCACTAATAACAACCATGAGATTGATCTAGACAGGTTTGTGTCCTGGGATGGTTTGGAGAAGAAGCTGACCAGCAGCTTGTCTCAGCTGCAAGGAGATCTTGCAGACCAGATTGATGGCGTGGGTAACAAGATAAACAGCATTGTTGAACAGATTCTGGACAGGAAAAGCAATGAGCCTGATTCCAGCGCTAAGCTAGATCAATTCAATTCCGCTTTAGCTTCGTTGGAGAGCATGCTTAACCAGCAGCATGAAAAACTCAGCGGACACCTTTCAAAAGTTGAAACCGATGTCCGTGAGGTCTATCAATCTGTCGACTTGCGACTGCGAGACCAGAAATCCCAGATTGATCATGAACTTGAATACAGGTTGTCTGGACACGAACAATCGCAGCGGCCAGCCCGTCGCTTTGACAAGCCCAATTTTGCCGACCGCAATATTGGCGCTCGAATCAACCGGCCCATCACCTCGCCTCATTATAATCCTCTGGAAATGGCGCCATTTGCATATCGCACCTTTCGTAATTTTGTTGGACTTTTTGGTATCGGAAAGTTCACCATTTACGGCAGTGAGAATGTGCTTACTCCGACTATGGAGCTGGGTAAATGCTGGCCATTTAAGGGATCTCGAGCTAATCTTGGTATTCGCTTACCAACCGACGTTAACTTAAACTCAGTAGGTGTGGAGCATATGTTCCACAAGGCGACCGTCGACCCCAGCACTTCTCCACGATTAGTGTCGTTCTGGGTTGAAGTTGAGGATGCCACTAAGAGGAAAGAAGTGGAACAGGCTATTGGCCGTTCTGTTCAGGACAGTGCGAGTGTAGGCCTGCCACCGTCGTATGTCAAAGTGACATCATTCGAGTACGATGTGTTTGCAGACGAGCCCCTGCAAGTATTCGAGATCCCTCTTGCCGTGCAAAAGCTGAAACTAAGAGCGAGAAACATCGCCTTTCACTTTGAGGAAAATTGGGGCAACGCTATTATAAGCTGTGTATACCGAGTGCTAGCATTCGGTACTCCGAGCGACGCCTCCGTTGGAGAAATACAGCTTGGAGAGAGAGCACCGGCTGGCCGGTTGCCAGAGCATGAAGACGGAACCGGACATACTCCGCACTC
This sequence comes from Sugiyamaella sp. yHKS617, assembly GCA_030580325.1. NCBI lineage: Eukaryota > Fungi > Ascomycota > Dipodascomycetes > Dipodascales > Trichomonascaceae > Sugiyamaella > Sugiyamaella sp. yHKS617. The sequence continues at coordinate 38,113 of JAKTSR010000092.1, read as the reverse complement.
TGCCGATGACGAGCCCGGGTTCGGTGACGATACTGTGGTTGACGCCTGGGATTAATGACGTAATGTGTGTATTTTAATTGATGACTATTTGCTTTGATTTGGTTTGGACTGCCTCCGGTGGCTAGGGCCCCAGGTCCTGTAGCTCCCCTCGCTGCGCTCGAGACGGGCCGCCCCCGGGAGCAGCGCTCACGAAGCGAGCACAGCGGGGTCCGGGCAGCACCCCGGCCGCCGGAGGCATGTGGGTTTTGTTTATGTGGTGCCCGTGGGCATGGATTATTGAGGTAAATAAATTAATTAATTAGTTCGCATATGTGGTCGTGACGGTCATTAGAAGATGCAATGGTCAGAAGAGTGCTCGGTTGTGTCATTAAACATACTGGTAGTGTCTAACAGAATTCAATTCCTTGCGGGCGTTGAGAATTGCCTTGAGAGCTACCTCGAGTGTGTGTAGACGCTTTTCCTGCAACTCGTCTGGCTTAGCGACGCCCTCCTCTAGTGCCTTGTATTTAACTTCAAGCTGAATCCTCGCATTGGTCTCTTTGGATAGCGACCAGGACAGTTGCTCGGCCCTCTCCTCTGCTAATATCCTCCGTCGGCGCTCAGTTTCTAGAAGATCTGCTTCGCTGGTGGTGCTAGTTTTGCGGTATGGCAGACTATCCAGCTCAGAGTCAACAGTGGCTGCTGTCTCCGTACTGATAGTGGAGAAGAGCGAGTTCATAGACTCGGAACTCTTCAGTCTGGATCCATCGGTAGAATTCGAGAAGCTCGACAGCGACGATTGTAGGGAGCCACTGCGAGTGATCTGGCGAAGCTGACGGACTTCCTCTTCCAACTCGCTTGCTCGGTCTACAGCTTCGGAAGCAGTGCTGGAGAGGATTTTGACCTGCTCCTCGAGCGCTTCGGCTCTTCTCTTGTCGCCCTCACGGCCAGGCTTTACAATCTCGGGCTGAGATTTTGACTGCGAACGGACCAATCTCTCAAACATTGTCGGGAAAGTGGAGGTGATTATTTTCAAGAGTACAGATTCAAGGAGTCAAGGAGTGCAGACCACTGGCATTATATATAAACCTTCTGTAGTCAAGATGCGGAGTGCGAGTAGATTTGCCGATTATAGAAATCAAGGGGGTGCTCAACGTACAGGGAACCTTGCAGGACCTAAATGGGATATGTCCATTATATGAATTTTTAGCACGATAGCTAATTAATGTTTGTCTTGTCTGTGCGCTTGGGCTATGATCTCTCCTGATTTGCGTTTGCATGATGCGCTGCTGATTGTCGCTTTGACACATTCCACTGACATATATAGTAAGATCATCATTGAGCGTCGTAAATGCAGACTCAACTGTGAATGATCGGCCTCTGGAGATGGCCCAAATTTGGAAATCTTCCTGCTATATTTGTCGCTCTCTTAATATCCATATCACCACCGATTCAGCCTATATAGGCCTATGTCCAAGTTTTTATTTCTCTTCAAAAGCTATAAAGCTCGGACAGTAAACACGGACAGCAGGTACTGACAATATTTTTCACAATTGGGGGTAAATGGATCACCGCCAGAGCTTGCTTAGGGAAGCCAGCGCACGCACGACCCTAAGGCAGCCAGAAGAGCAATTAAGGGGACGAGGAGCTGTCAGTTGACGCGCTCGGTCATACTGACTCGCACTAAGAGCCTTCGGGCTCTATTTGCCTGTTCTTGGCCTATCGATGATCCCGGCCAGCTCTTTTATCCCCTCCGCGAGTGCCGTCTGCTGCGTAGCGTGCTATTTTGTCTCCTTTCGATTGACCTCAGGCGACTGGCGCCATGTGGCTAGCTTTTTCCGACATTGCGCTGCTCGTTTAAGGTTCCTGCTCACGCAACGAGCCTTGTTTCTTTCTGCTCTGTTGCCCGTTTCCTTGCTGCTCGAATATCCGACAGATCCGTCTGTGTGCCGGGCCTCGCTTAGGCATAGGCGCATACACATTCTACATATTTTGACACCTCCTTTTTTGACCCCTGGCGGCAAGGGTCCAACGGTATGTACGCATGGACCAGCGCGATCGCCCGCCAGAGATCTTTCTTGTGATGCTCCAGACCTGGCCAATAATTAAGAAAAGCTATAGGCAACGTCGGCATATGGGCCGAGTTGGCCGTCTGCTACAGCGAGACTCCGTCCGCCGGACTGTGGGAGCGGAGGAGGGGCGCTCCGGAGGCCGGGCGCTGCCCGGACCTGTGGCTCCTCGAGCTGCGCTCGAGGAGGCCGGTCCACCGGGAACTGGGCTTGCGAAGCGAGCCAAGGAGGAGGCCCGATGCCACACTCGAGCCGCGAGGGGCATCCCTAGCACGCGAATTGTCGCGCTACGAGCGTAGATAGCTGAGAAGAGCATCCAGGAGGTCGAGGGCTGTGAGTCGCCGCTTTCACGGCACGCTGACCAGCGTCCTAACCGCAGCTAGACTAGCTGGCTTGGTCGCTTTGAACTTCCCGTTCATAGTATATATTTGGCCCTTTATTGTATTGTTCCTAGTCGGTTTCGATCCTTCCTCTTTCTCTGTTCTGCCTGGCGTGGAATGCAGGGGTGCAGGCCGTTACGGGTAAGGGCTGGGCTCTTCACGCGGGTCCTATATGTGCACCAGATATGAATCCCATGTGGTTTGGCGATTGTACCAAGGAGAATCCGTTGAGATATGATAAAGCCCCAGGCAGTGGTGTGCTACCCAGGACCATATATTAACAAATCTTCGTCCAGGGCCCTACAGGGCACAACGACTAGTACAAATACAAATACAAATACAAATACAAATACAAATACCAATACAAATACAGTATTTCCACCACCACAGATAACTGAGAACAATAAATAACAATGTTAAAGCCCTAGAACAATGATACAACAACAAAATCCCCATACTTTCATTAAACAATAGGACTGTCCGATTTCTGGCCCCCTTCGGGTTATAGCTGCTTGTAATTTCAACATGATCGCTAGATATTATAACCCATACTGCTCAGAGATTGGGCTGATTGCAGACTGTTTTACTTGAATATTGATGTCTTTCGGCATACTTGACGTCGCTGAATTCTCTTCCAAAGCTTTTGGAACCGTCGAACAGCATTGGGAAGCCCTTCAGAATCGAGGTCTACAACCATTCACCTACCAGGAAAAAACCGTTGCTAGCTAGGTCTATCAACGTCTACGTAAAAAAATACTGAGAGTGACGAGGTTCGAACTCGTGCCCACAATGTAGACTAACAGACAAATCTTAGCAAATCGAATCAGTCAAAACTCGAAGCGCACAACCTGAAGCTAGCGCCTTAGACCACTCGGCCACACTCCCACTGCCCGGGACCCCGCGACTCCTCTCGCTATGCTTCAGAGCTCCGAGGACGCGGGTTTAAATGCGCTAGAGATGTTGGTAATTGCGCATTCATGAGTGGGTCGACCGTGTGCCGACAAAGGGGACGCAGCAAGTTGCACTGGCGATAAATCCGTCTACATTTATTTGTGAGGTTTGACACAAAAATTTAACTCACATCAAACAAAAAGATCAACTAACCAAATCTGGGCACTATGGCCGAGCGGTTAAGGCGAAAGATTAGAAATCTTTTGGGATTTTCCCGCGCAGGTTCGAGTCCTGCTGGTGTCGTCATTTTTTAGTTCTTGGCATCTGGCTGCTCTTCTTTTTTTAATTATTTTTATATCAACCATTCTGCGGAGCGGCGCTGGCATCGACTCGAGCAGAGCGAGAGGAGCCACGGGGTCCGGGGCAGCGCCTCGGCCGGAGACGACGCGACATCAAGCCAAGCAGTCACGAAGCACCCGGGCAAGAGCGATGGCCTTCTCCTCCTCCAGACGGCGAGTGACCACCTGGACTCCCACAGGGGAGCCCTCGAACAGGTCTGGGTCGTACCACTCGTGCACGTCCTTGTCAGATTTGTTAGCGGGAACAAAGTCCGGGTAGGGTTGGTCGAGCTTTTTGTCGACATAGGTGACCGGCACCGTGACAGCCGAGTAGTCCAGCAGGTTGATGGTTGCCATGTAAGTGCTTAGAGCATCGGGGGTGTATGGCCGAAAAGAGGCAGATTCCCACGATGGCAGGATCCATGCTACCACCGGCTTGCCGTTGAAAGTACGTTCAGCAGTACTGTTCCAGTATTCGAGGTACTTCTTCTGGATCCTGTATTTGTCGTCGGCATCGATCCAGTGATCATTTAGGGTCCTGGCAACAAGGCCCTCTTTTTGTACCAAAGTAGGCTCGCCACTGATCTCACAGGTATCGAGGATCTCTTTGTAGCCGTCAGCACCATATACATTGTCAGTCACTCTCAAGATCTCATCATGTCCCTGCGGCTCCCAATCGATGACCTCATGACCAGCCTTAACCAAGGCAGAGATTGTCATTTCAATTGCGCGATTTATAGGTGGATTAGGATGAACGATCCCATCCCACCTCATAACACCGAAGCTGAGCTTCTTATCAAGCGTAATCTCTCTCCATGGCAGTGGCACGACTTTAGGATCATGATTCCAGGACTCGGCATCTACTATGATCTTCGTAAACAATTCTATATCGTCCAGATCTTTAGCCAAGGGACCTATGACTGACGGTATCACCGACTGCCCTGAGTACGAGTTGGTCACATTTAGATAAGGGATTCTTCCGTGGGATGGGCGAAGGCCATACAAATGGTTAAAGGCAGCGGGAATACGAATAGATCCACCAATGTCGGTTCCAAGACCAAGTAAACTGCCATGGCATCCGATCAAAGCACCCTCACCACCAGAACTTCCGCCGGCACTCAAATGTCTGTTAATGGAATTCGACGTATAACCCCAAATGTTACTATGCGTGTCGCCTGCCATCATAGCCATTGGAACAGTAGTTTTGACGTAAAACACTGCTCCTGCCTCTCTCAACACAATCGCAATAGTGGACTCTTCGTCTTTGGAGGCAGGTTTGCCAAGATGACTGACATAACCGATGGAAGTCTCGATTCCTTCTAGGTTTACCTGGTCCTTTAAGGAAATTGGAATACCATGCAAAGGCCCTACTACCTTTCCTGTTCTTTTGTAATATTCGTCCAGCTTTTCTGCGGTTTTAAGAGCTTTATCAAAGAAGATCTCCGAACAGCAGGTAAGGATTTGATGAGCATAAGCTGCGCGCTCGCAGAACGCTTCTGTCACTTCAACCGCAGTCAGATCTCCACTGGATACAAGCTTAATCAACTCCCTCATTGTCTTCGAGGTAATTGAGAGAGTTTTCTCCGAAACCAACTTATCCAAATACTTCAGGGCATTGGGTTCCTCGTCCGCGGTTGGAACATACTTCAGGATCCATCGCTCAGGAATCTCTGCCCTGACTAGTTCTCGCTTCTTCCGAGCAGTGGCTTCCCAGTTCTTCCCATCCATGACGCGCCTGTATCAACTGCTTTTCTCACACACGGCCTGCCAGACGACCGTCCCAAACGAGCCTGTCTATATGTAGATATATATCTCTGACAGGCGCTTATCGGTGATCATAATGGCGGTTATTCCACTTATCAAGCGAGTCCTCCGATCTACACGTGATATGCAATGCGCCAGGTCTAATGTGAGGTTTTCAGGGGTAAGTGTCTCACCCAGATCCTGACGTACCTCGGGCGGCCGGGGTAGAGCCCCGGGCCCCGTTGTGCTTGCTTGGAAAGCATGTAAACCCCAGAGAATGGTGGTAGAGGGGTTCCCACTTGTAGTAAATCTGCTCAGGGCGTATTGGCAACCCAATGGCCACGTCTAGGCGGAGATATTCGCAACTGGCCGAGGACCCATCTTCAATCCTCAGCAGTACTCATTTGCCAGGATCTCGGAGAGCACAAACAAAATACAAAAAACAAACAGACTCGATGGTCAGTTCGTCCACTTACGCCAGGAGGAACTGACCGTCGTCTGACATCTGGCACCTGATTTCAAGAATATCGATATATATATATACGTGAGAGGGGAGGCCCTGAGCATAGAATGACATGAGTTACCACCTGATTATGCGCAACGCTCCTGGAATATATGCCTACAACCATTCACCAACCCGAAAAAAAACGGTTGCTAGCTCTACCATGAGAACATCGCCTTCTATGTTAAATGATTCTGACGAGGGTCGAACTCGTGACCTTATCGGCATCCTCTAATAATCACATATATGCATGATTATTAGATGTGAACGATACGTGATAACCACTACACCACAGAACCAATTATTGAGGAGGTTTTTTGTTAATATCGGGCGGCGCCGCCGGAGAAGACAGTGCATACGGCAACGTATTTGCCGGGAAACGCCATGGATTATGATGAATAGTCAGAGGACAAATATGCGAAGTCACTTAGAGTTCTGTGAACCAATTGCTCTCAATTTCTGGAAATATAAAAATCCCACCAATCGTCGAAAGTGACACTCTCGTTGTTTCAACCGCTTTGTTTTCTAAAATTGGCACTCTGGCCGAGCGGTCTAAGGCGTCAGGTTAAGGTCCTGATCTCTTCGGAGGCGAGGGTTCGAATCCCTCGGGTGTCATTATTTTTGTGTTTCCGCTCTGTGCAATGAGCGATTCGTGGACTACACGTACCGTCCAGGTGGCATGGCTCTTATCGTGCTGAAGATAGCGCACAGAACAGTCGAGACACATGTCGAATCTGTGGGCTGGGCTGCATAAAATCCAAACCCGTCTAAATGAAAGGCCCCCCGTCACCAGAAGAGCCGTGTTTCCCGGCCGAAACGCTCCGCGAAGCGGGGCACAAGGGGGTCTGGGGCAGCGCCCCACCCCCACCCGGAGGCGCGCCTCCCCTCTACGGCTTCCCCCTTTTGTACCCATTTAGGAGGCGCAGGCCCGAGGAAGGCCGTCGAGCTAGCCAGGAAGATAAGGGCCGTGCAGTCTGTCAGCTAGCGCTGGAACAGGCAGGCGCATCTGATTTTATATTTTCTTGAGCGCCCTTGCCCAGGAGATAGTCGGTACTTCTATATTCGACGGAGATATACGAACGTCAGCGGCAGAGTTAGTAGGTGAATTGGAAATTCAAGTGTCTCAGACGTCGGCCAGGCCACAGACCGCGAGTAAACAGAGACATTTCAACAAGGGACTCGTGCCCCGATATTTATTCACGACATCAGATCCAAGGCAGTTTCGGTCCACGGTCCAACGCTAAAGCCCGTTCCAATCCCGCGGCTCGTAAAGTTAAACTCCACGAGGAAGGAGCCCGAGCGAGGAAAAACAACAAACAAATAAACCGAAATCCGAGCGGTGCCCTGGAAGAGAAGAAGAAGAAGAAGAAGCAGCCAACAGACAATACTGGGTGGCTCAACGACTCACAAATCGAAACCCATGTGCTGATGCGGCCGCTGGCCAAACAGTGAACACTCAGACCTAGGCCTAGAGCCAGCGACTTGCGAAGCGCAAATAGCGACCCTGCGTGCTGCCAGAAGGCTCCCGGCTGGTCGAATCGACCCTCGCGCGCCAGCCAGCATGCGCACCTTTCACCTCGGCATCCGGCTTCAGCTGATTATCCTCATCTGCCTGGTGGTGGTGTTCTCCCTGATCATTCTGGCCATCGTCACGGTACGTCGGCATGGGTCCGCTCGGGGCGGGCGTGCTTCTGGCGGCCGGGCGCTGCCCCGACCCGTAGTGCTCGCTTCGCGAGCGGCCGCTCTATCCGGAGGGACCTCCGCGAGAGGTCCCCGGGAGTGGCCTCCTCTCGCTACCCTCGAGGAGCAACGGGGTCAGGGACAGCGCCCCCGCTGCTGGAGGCGCTTAGAGCCCACCTTCCCCGGCTCCTCGATTTCAGCGAGAGCAACAGCGGGGTCTGGGGGTCGTGCCCCAGCTGCCAAAGAGTACCTGTGAGCAGGGACTAACATTGGAACAGGGTGTGAATACGACGAACTACAATATCGCGCTGACAGAGGAGAGTCTGGCCGTGGTGGCGGTGCTGAAGTCGTCGCAGATCGTGCAGACGTTTCTGTCGCTGTACTACCAGGCCTACTGGATCACCACGCGTGACCAGGTGCAACTGTCGCTCAGCCGGTACCGGGCTGGCAACAACACGGATGCGAACTGGCAAGATTTGAGACTGTTTTTTAACTCGACGCTCGGCACTTTCAGTGATATTGGTGCGGTGGGCATCTACGACCCGAATTTTAATATCCTGTTCACGGCCACCAACTCCAGTACAATCGACTCTTTCAATGATATCAATCCTGAACTGCTGCCTTTAGTGCCTGACACCGCACCGCCTTCATCTCTGCTGACGAGCGGAGGCGCTATATCCGGCCCGTATAACAGCTCGACCAATTTCCTGTTCTCTATAAGCTTGCCTGTATACGGAAACACCACTGTTCTGGTGGAAAAGCCCGACTTATCGGGCTACCTGACACTGGTTATCAGTGCAGAGCAGTTTATGAAGGTCATCAACGACACTACTGGACTGTCGAGCCAGGGCCGCATGGTTCTGGCAGGCGCGGTAGGAGTGACCAATCTCTCAACTATCAACGATTATAACCAGTTCAGATATTTGCTGCCACCGACAAACCCGACTAAATCCGAGATTGCAGAAGGCGTTTTTGATAAAGTGTACAAGTTTCGCCAGTATCCAGTGCTGGAAGAGGCGCTCAACTCGAATACAAGCGGCGCTCTGATAGATACCAAGACACCGCTGCGCGACGATGTGGCGGTCGGGTTTGCTCAGGCTAACCTCGAATTCACCACTTGGGCCGTCGCTGTAGAAGAGCCACACAGCAATATTTACGCTGAGACGACCAAATTCCGAAACATCGTCATTGCATCTGCAGTGGGAATCGCTGGCTTCATGGTGCTGCTCACAATCCCGGTGGCCCATTTCGCAGTCAAGCCTATATACAGGCTGCGAATGGCCACTGAACAAACCATGTTGCGGTTCCTCGACGATAAGCGGGACCCCGCTGGCATGGACGAGGGTATTGGCATTGGACGAAGTGCTGCAAGTGCTGGAAGTACTGAAAGCAGTGTTTCTCGAGGAGTGAGTCCGACTGATGCGGCCAGACCTGGGGGTGCGCCTAAGGGCACGCCAGAGGGCGCACCTAGGGACGGACCTAAGCCGGATCCAATACCAGGGCCTGGCAGCGGAGTGTTGCCAGGACTGAGCAATGCACCTGAGAGTCGATCTGTTCAGGATACTGGCAACGGTAGTAGCAATGCTTCCGGCGGTGTCAATGGCAACTCAGACAATAATGCGAACAGCAAAGTCAATGGCAGCGGTGGCGGCACTACTGTCACGAGCGAACTGAGTGACAGTACAACACTGATCCGAGAAGCAGACAGTAAAGAAAGCAGCTTGACGACAGGCTCAGAGAAAGCGAAAACGCCGAAGGGCATCAAACAAGCCAATACCAAACCACAACTAATGCATAACAAGTCGAATTTCCGAGTACCAATGAAGGTTCGCGAATCAGAACGGTTTTTCCGAGATGAGCTGACCGACTTGACTGAGACATACAACCGAATGGTCGACGAGCTCGTCAAACAGTATTTCCACCTCGAAGACCGAGTGAGAGACCGAACTCGCGAATCAGAAGCGGCCAAAATCCAGGCTGAATCAGCCAACGAAGCAAAATCGCTATTTATTGCAAACATTACCCACGAGCTTAGAACCCCGTTGAACGGTATTCTGGGCATGACAGCTGTATCATTAACCGAGACCGACCCGTCCAAAATGAGACGGTCTCTCAAGCTTATTTTCAAATCTGGCGAAGTTCTACTTGAGCTACTGACGGATTTGCTGACATTTTCAAAAAACCAGGTAGGAAACATCACTTTAGACGAAAAGGAGTTTACCATTGCCGACATAATATCTCATTTACGAACAATTTACGATCCCCAGGCACTAGAGAAGAACATTAATCTATCCTACACTGTGACGCCTTCCAATCTGCCTGGTATGCTACTGTATGGCGACTTCAGCCGAATATTACAGATTCTCATGAACCTGCTTTCAAACGGACTCAAATTTACCAAGCCGAACGGTGAGGTCAAGGTCCGGGTGCGCGTGCTTAGAGATGAACAGAAACCTATCTTTTCGCAAGCTGCTCCGATGCCTGTTTTCACAGCCCCCGTGCCCGCCCTGGATCCTCTTACCAGCGTCAACAGCAGCAGCATTAACCGCTCCAGTTTTGAGGCAGGAGGAACAACCCCAACAGGACCTCCAGCAGTGAATTCGGAGAATAATTCGAATCCCCAGTCTCCACAACCTCCTCCTAAACTCTTTGTGCGTACTCATCGCAGTCGGATGTTTCAGTCTAATGGAGGCGGATCTGGCGGGGTTTCCCCGATTGACGCGAATAAGGGGTTTGCTTCGCTTGACAGGACAACCAGCATAGGTGGCGCTGCTAATGGGTCAAATGGTGTGATTCCCCCGACAAGAACTCTATCAAACATCGAGAGGCCCATTCAAGAAAGCAGTGCCAGAGACAGTATGGAGTCCCGGAAGCCCAATTCTATGCTCAGTGGTGGAGGTGGATCTCGAAGAGGCTCAATGAGAACCAGGCCCCGGCCCACCTCAGCTTCAAATACAAATGGCCTTATGATATCAGCCATGAATAATAGCCCGCTGATGTTTGAGTTCGAAGTAGAGGACAATGGTCCTGGTATCGAGCAGTCGTTCCAGAACCAGGTGTTCGAGCCCTTTATTCAAGGAGATCAAGCCCTTTCTAGGAAGTTTGGTGGCACTGGTTTGGGTCTTTCCATTTGTCGACAGTTGAGCGATGTCCTTGGAGGTAGCATTGAACTTAGCTCTGAAGTGGATGCCGGTTCGACTTTCACACTGCGCGTTCCGCTTCAAGTTCGCATGAATAACATACTTCCTACTAGCCATAGCTTTGACTTAGCGCCCTCGTTATCGCGCGTCAGTGTGGCTACGGCAGACTCGATTCATAGCACTCCTTCGATAGCGTTGAACCGCACTCGAGATTCGAGCTTCTCCGATCCGACTTCAAACCTCGCGCTGCCGACAGTGACCATGATGACTGCCAATGCGAACACCCTACTGTCGACCACTGGTGCTGGTAAAGATAATAACCGAGCAGTTCTTCCTCGCAATGGCCCACTAAATGGTAAAGACATGCCGATAGGAATGTCGATGCCAGTGCTTGGTTCTGGTGCTGTGAATGGAGCTACTGGCTTCGGTATCACTGGATCTGGTGCTGTAGCTCAGGGTTACTTTACCCCACGGCCTAGAACCAAATCTGGTGGTGACCTAGCTGATTCAAGTCCTATTTCTTCGGGAACGCTGGTGCCACCTCCACCTCCCCCAACGTTTACACTTCCCTCTGGCATAGATGAGATGGCAACTGCGGCATCGCTTCGTGTGCTTGTTGCTGAGGACAACCTCATCAACCAGGAGATCATGAAACGAATTCTTCGTTTGGAAGGCATCAAGGACATTGAATGCGTGCTTGACGGAGAGCAGGTGGTTGCTAAAGTTGAGGACGCCATCAAGTCTGGTGTACATTATGACATTGTTTTCATGGACGTCCAGATGCCCAAAATGAACGGTATCGAGGCCACCAAAATCATACGCGCCACTCTCGGATATCCCTATACCATTATCGCCCTGACGGCATTTGCCGACGACAACACTAAGGAAATGTGTCTCAGCGTGGGAATGAACTCTTTGCTCACCAAACCAATCATGCGATTAGAACTGCACGACGCCCTGTCCACCTACTGCCCTGGAATTCTGCTCCACGAACCTGTCTTCACCAGGCCTCTCGATAGTCCCAACTGAGCGAGCCCTCCCCAAATATCATTTATAACCTATTTATTGTAACTCTTATTTTGTCACGTATTCCCATACCATCCTTGTCTCTCTGCCGGACTGGCGGTCGCTGTTCGAGCACGCACCGCTCCGGCGGCCGGGACGCTGCCCCGGACCCCGTAGCTCCTGCTTCGCAGGAGGTCATTCCGCCGGGCACTGGCGCTAAGCACCGGGAGTGGCCTGCTCTCGCTTCGCTCGAGGAGCTGCGGGGTCTGGGGCAGCGCCCCGGCCGCGGGGGCCGGTAGTCGAAAGTTCCCGGTGCCAAGCCGTGGTTGAGCCAGCTCCGTCGGCTGGAGCGCTCTCCGGACCCTGCTGAGCATGAGCTCCAGCGAGCAGCAGTTCATGTCTCGTCATTTTATAATACTTTTAAAATATATATCATTACGAAAATCATATACATGTAAAGGGGAGTAGCACAGGAGCAAAGAGCCAAGCCAGAAGTCCCTGTTCGGGAGCGAGTTGTTTATTTGAGCTTCTTCTTAGGTCTGAGCTGGTTGCTGTGACCGCACTTTCTCTTTCTGCAGTTGGTGGCACGAGGAGGAAGACGGGCGTAACAGATACGGCAGATGGACTTCTCACAGTTGTACTTGGAAGCAAGAGCCTTAAGAGAGGGCTCGATGATACCACCTCTCAAACGGAGGACAAGGTGGAGAGTCGACTCCTTTTGGATGTTGTAGTCTGAGAGGGTTCTGCCATCTTCGAGCTGCTTGCCGGCGAAGATGAGACGTTGTTGATCTGGGGGAATTCCCTCCTTGTCTTGGATCTTGGTCTTGACGTTGTCGATGGTGTCCGAAGACTCGACCTCAAGGGTGATGGTCTTACCAGTAAGGGTCTTGACGAAACTGTTCGAGTTAGTATTTTATACAGAGCGTGAACTCGGAGTTGACCAGGAGCGCACCAATAAAATTCGACAAAAACTTCGACTACGCTCAGTCACAGTGCTACTTTATCGAAAGAGTGTACAGAGTAATAAAAGAGGTAGGACAGATAGAGAGAGAAGAGAGCCGCTGTTCCAAGTGAAAAGGTGATACCTATGTCTGAATATCAATCATTCAAATAGCAAATACCCCACGTAATCGTTACTAATTGTATGTATATTCCAAGGCTAGTCCATTCAGACAACAAACATGTTCATTTAAGGTACATTACCCATATCTATCGTTTCGTAGTCGCAATTACGGGCTAAATGTCATGGATCTCGCTCACAGTCGACCTTTCTCTCTCGCTACATAACCAACCTCGAATAGTATCGACTCAGTACACAACCGAACAATCACAGCACTGGAATCCCTGTCTTCACAAGCCCTTATTTCTCTTCTTCAAACCTACATTTGCATTTTGCTTGGTGACCTAAACTTGTCGTCGGATGTTGGATTTGTCGAAAGGTGGTGAAGAACGTATAAGCTGAGTGGTACTTCCTAAGCATTACCGCTTCCCAGCTTGAGTGCTGTTCTTGTGACTGCGTCTATTTCCTAAATAGGCAATAAGGTTAAATTTCAATTAGCCGTCACGTGATAGTTCGGGAAGGTCCTGGTACACGCGAGGTCTCGCTTTCAATTTTCGATTCACGCACCCCGCATTGCGCGATTAGAGCTAATGACGGGCCCGGCCAGTCTGAGGGAGTCGGGGCTCTGCCCTCTGCCCCGAACCCCAGTGTCCTCTCTTCGCGAGCGGTTAGTGGCTGGGCTATAGACCGAGCGCAGGCGCGGGATGCGGCTTGCATGTTTTTATCCGTTACCATCAGGGCGAAATCTTGGTAAAGGATCGCGGGGTGCGCATAAACGACTCTTATCTAAACAACTGCTTAGCTACCCCGTTCTATCCGAATTAATAGTTCCTAGATCTTAGGTACTATACAGAATGATTAATTAGCAGTCATTGAAATTTGTGGCAGTGACAGAGAAAGTCTTCATAACAGCGGCTGGCCCGTGAACTGAGATACCCAATCCCTCAATCTTCATTGTTAAGCGGGGCTACACTGACATACTGACAATAGTATGGGACAGTTATTGCGCATTTCTAGGAAGCGTGTAAGCTATGCTCCTGCTTGCTGGTTCCAGATGATGATAATACACGAATAGTCCGTGTTCCTACTCTTGTTCCTTTGAATTCAATTTCGAAGTGATGCCAATTCCTCAAAAGCAAAAGCATGACCAACGATGTTTCCTGACTTGATGAATGATATCGAAAATACTAAAAGTTTCAAGAAGTCGGTGTTGTCTCCTAATTTAACAGTGAACTGTTTTGAGTGCCACTTATAGGTACAAACACGTCCGATAGTCCGAGTACATATGCAAGTGTAGCTGTATGAGATCAAGGGCCCAATTTACCTAATGCTCGGCGAAGCGAGCCACCGACGTACCACAGAATATGCATGTTAAAGCTGCATGCATGATGTACTACTACCGAACCGAGTGACTTCATCCTGTTAACTTGTTTGATTCTCACTTCATTTTGCAGGCGGCGAACATCATTTTATTATCGAACCGCCAGATATTTGCCCAATAGGTTTCTCATGGAACCGTTCCTCTCATCATTAAATCCACAGAGTCACAGATGCTAGTGAGTATTCCTCTCCAGATTACGATAATACACGAATAGTCTTGGTCGTTGAATTCATTTTCGAAGCGATACTGAATCCGTCAAAAGCATGATGGTGTCTGACCTGTATGAACATGGCATCATACAGTGACAATCTGGAATGTCTTTATACTTATATGTGGCATCAAACAGTCCACTATTTAATTTAGAAACAGCATCGACCTGTTGAAACACTACGTATTTCCGCTATCATTGGCCCTATACCTAAATCCGGCGAAGCGAGCCGCTAACGTATGACAAAATATGTATGCAAAGGTTGCATGCATGCAGTACTACTCTATTAAGATGCATTATCAGAGCCTTGCAAAAGAACTCCTAGCAGTTCCTAAACCATCTGTATCTCTTTTCATTGCTTTTGCTTTTGGCAGAGGGACTTCATACTACGCCTTGCACATAGATTTTGTGGGCTTAACTTCTCTGTGCATTTAAATCCACCAGGCTTTGAGTGTCGATTTCATCATCTCATTATCATCCCGACTCCATTACGAAAAGTACCTCAAATCATTCCATGTCACGAGCTCACATAACTGCAACCCTTTTTCTCCGACGACCCACATTATCAAGCTCAACATTATGGTTCTACATAGTATCAATAAGCAATAAGTATAGTTAAGATTATGATACATCTTTTTCTTTATGCACGATATCGGCATAAAATCTTCCATTTCAGCCCGTTGCATGAAATCAAGGTTGGAAATAGTCGAATTATTTCAGTGCCACTATGTCCTGAATTATCCACTAGTGTTAATCTGAAAGCTATTATGATTGAACCTCTGTTGTCAGTATCTCCGTACGCTTTTGCGCTAGATGCAAAGGGCTTAACCGCTGAGAAAACTGCTGAAAGTTTGGTTAGCTTCTTTGATCATACCGAGCCACTTAACTTCATTCTCTTAAGTTGTTCTAAAGTTCAATTCATTTCGGAGGTGATTGATATCGTTTTATTGTCATATCCCGAGATAGTTCCTCAAAAGGTTTCTCACGATACCGTCGCTCTTGTCTTTCAACCAACTGAGTCAAAAGTACGCAAGGCTGTCTCCGATTTATTATTGGAAAGTGCGTTTTATATAGTTGATTCTACCTATAATGACCTCTTGTTTCAGTTACTTTATGAACCCCGCACGATCACAAATCGAGGAATCATCACTGCTGATGCTGGAATCATATCCGTTAGGAAAAATGGTTTGATTGCTAAGGATGATGCGATGCCTGAGATCATCTTTGAGACGGTCATTTGTCGAAGTCATGAAAAGACTAAAACCGACATTATGGATAAGTGGTTCAGGAGCAAATCGAAGGGGACTGTTGTTCGCGTTGGCATAGTTACGTATCTTGTGTTTGGACCGAGAAGTGGAAAGAGAGCGACGAAGAAATCAATGAAACAGAAAGAACTTAAAATGATGGACGTGAAAAGATTCGTTCGCTCAAATGAAGGGGATGTTTCAGCTAACTCAGCCCAAACTGTCCGCATAATAGTGGAATCTGCTGATGGCGTCGTCAGCGCTAAAATCGATCGAGACACAGAGAGTCAAATCACTGTGTCCCGCTCCATGATCACAGGAGACAATGAGAATACCGAGATAACCTTGTTTGAGGCTGATCGACTTATCCGTACAGCAATTGCTGCATCTCGGGCTTATGACTTGGAGGCTCGAGCCGGATTGTCGAAAGAAGACCTGCGGTTCGAGTCGACTATTAACGAAATACTCAGGTGTGTTGAAAAGAAAGACTTTTTCTTGCCAGAATATTGGGATAGAGTCCAGGTTTCTGTAGAGTCCATATTTACGATGAATAGGCTTAGGTTGTTCAGTACCCTCATTACAACCCTCGTTGTATGCTTAAGGGCTGTGAAATCTCCTGGGATGCTAGACATGGACACTCTGCACAAAAGATGGCTTGCAATTTATCATGTCAAACTTCAATCCTGGAAGCTGGACCTTGGGACTCAAGAAGATAATCATGCAAGAATAATGAAGAGCTTAGAACTCATCTTTACAGGGTGTTGTGGAGGAGGTAAAGATGAAGAATTATTATACAACAAACAATTAAGTTCTGCTCTAGGCACTGCCGAGAAACACATCAAGGATGCTAAAGAGTCCAACTCATATTCAATTATGACATGTATCATTTCGACAGTGATCTTATATGTTCTAGAAGTCCAGGCACAAGCGGCTCTGATAATTTCAGGAGTCGCATGCGACAGTGTACGAAAGATAAAGGCTGTGAAAGAGTTCGGTTCTATGACACAATTGAATATGGATGATTGTATGGGAGTTTCTGAAGCAGTCGCTCGCTCCATATTGAACTACAGTGGTGATGTCGGTTTTAAACGTGAATCTGACGTTTCTCCAATTGGGTCTCAAACTGCCACTGGACTGCAAACTATAACAGAGAACAGACCAAATAAGAGATCAGCCGATTCGGCCAGCCATTCAAGGAGGCCAACTAAAAGTTTTAGACTCGAATCTGAAGAGACAAAACTGAAGAGACAAAAATGGCCGTTCACGGGAGGCCGATAGAAAGAGATCTGAATACATGCAACAATGGCGGCTGTCCATTGCTCTGTTTGGATCAATAATGCTGTAGTTCAAGGTATAGTTAGATCATCATATTCACCTGCCTGCTCCCGTCACTTTTCTCGAAGGGGCCCCAGAATTATTGGATATGTCTCCCCTAGCCATCGAAGGATGTCCGTCTTTCCTGACACCAATTTCAGCACGCGGAGTGCCGCCTGTACAGTCAGTGCTCCTTCCGCCATGCATAGTCCCTACCAGTATGCCGGACCGAGCAGCGTGCCTCCAGTGGCCGTGGCCCCGGACCCCTCTGCCCTCGAGTGGATAAAGACCTCTGCTCTGCCTTCCTCGAGCTAAGCTCGAGGAACGCCGAGCGGAGTCCGGGGCAGCGCCCCGGTTGCCGGAGGCAGAACAATGCGTCACGTGATGCAGGGGGGGCCACATGTAACTGCGCGTCGAGGAGCTTCACGAAGGGTCTAACTCATGTTCAATGGCGCCCGCAGTGTCGAAGTCGGTATTGGAAACAGGATCTGGGCCTGGTCCTGGGCGGCTTTATGAGGCGGCCCCAACAATTGGGTCAGGGTCGTCGGTGGTGCCGCGGACGCTGCAATCGATATTTGTGGCCTCGACGACCCTAAAGCTGCTGCTGTTCTTCGCGTACCGGTCAACCGATTTCGAGGTACACCGCAATTGGATGGCCATCACGCTACATGTTCCATTGAACGAGTGGTATGTGAACACGATTTCGCAGTGGACTCTGGACTATCCACCGTTTTTCGCTTATTTCGAGTGGATGTTATCGCATCTGGCGCCGCAGGCCGTGGCCCAGGACGGTGGTCTGGATCTCGTCCATCTAGGCCAGTTCGGCTGGCCTACTATTGTGTACCAGCGGGTCACCGTCATTGTTTCTGAGCTTGTCCTTTTCGCCAGTTTGCAGTGGTACATCAACACCACCAGCGCTTCTAGTGCTGGCGAGGGTGCTCCATCTCGTGAATTGAGTGAGGGTGCTAGTCCTGGTACTACTGCTGGCGCTGGCACTAGTACTGCCTCTGGTACCGCTTCTGGTGCTGCTATTGGTTCTAGTGGTACTTTTGGTACTTTTTCTGGCTCCAGCAGTACTATTACTAGTAGTTCAGCTGGTACTCTGACTGGACTCAGTAGAAAGGCCCAAGCACAGGTGTTTTCGATTGCCGCGTCCATAGCGCTGTCACCGGGGCTTCTGATTATCGACCACATCCATTTCCAGTACAATGGATTCATGTACGGCATCATGATTTTCTCCATAGTGGCTGTACGCAACCGGCGTCTGCTGCTATCGGCATTCCTGTTCTCGGTTCTGCTCTGCTTCAAGCACATATACCTGTACCTAGCACCCGCCTATTTCGTCTATCTCTTTCGCTGTTACATTTTGGAAGACGAGAACCGACCTGCCCAGACCGACACCGATTCAGATCGAGGTGCCTCCATCAAACCGGCTACAAAACAAACTCCTTCCATACCCAATACAAAAACTGCTGCACTTTATACTGAACTGGCGCCGGGTACCATTGCCCAAAAAAGCACTTCGCATAATCACCCCGACCCATTCTACACAGTATCAATTCCCTTTTTACCTCTTAAAATCAACTTCCTCAACACTTTGAAGCTGGGAATAGTAGTGCTCACGCCTTTTATATTCGCTTTCGCTCCATTTGTCTACTATCAGCAGATCCCACAGGTGCTGTTGAGGCTTTTCCCCTTTTCGCGGGGTCTCACCCACGCCTACTGGGCTCCTAATATCTGGGCTCTCTACTCATTCGCTGACCGAGTGCTCACATTTGTATGGTTTAAAGGTCAGCATGTGGCTGGAAGCACTCGAGGCATTGTAGGTGATGTAGCCTTCAACGTACTTCCCGACATCCAGCCACGAATCACTTTTTTCCTGACTCTGTTCTACCAGATCCTGGCTCTGGTGCCCCTAGCCATCTGGCCCAACTATAATCGCTTTGTGGCCTGTTTGACTCTTTGTGGCTATTCCAGCTTCCTATTTGGCTGGCATGTCCACGAAAAAGCGATTCTACTTATTATCTTCCCCTTCACCTTTGTGTGTCTCAATGACCGTCGAGTATTGTCTGCCTTCGTGCCCCTTGTTGTGGCCGGCTACATCTCGCTCTTTCCACTGTTGTTCACTTCAGGTGAAGAGCTCATCAAACTGCTATACACATTCGTCTGGTTTGTCATGTTCCTGCTCTCGTTCTCAAACCTGGTTAGTGTCACAAATACTTCAAGGCGCATCTTTCTGCTCGACCGCATCTCCCTCATATATATGGTCGGTTTCGTACCCGTCACCATTGCCGCCGCTGTCATCGACAAGCTTGTCCCGCGCTATGAGTTCCTTAACCTCATGCTCATCTCCGTCTACTGCGGCATGGGCGTTGTTGGATCCTGGGCAGGTTTCAGCTGGCTCTATTTCTTTGATGACGAAGTCTTCCGCTGATTTTTTTTCTGCTCTATATCTTCGCCACTTAGTTCCCCGGAACGCCTTCCTCAACCCCATGACTCCTTTCGCTTGAGTCAGGTCTCCTGCATAAGTCCTGGGCCTGCTTGCCTCCGGCGGCTGTGCTGCCCCGGACCCCGGGTCTCCTCTCGCTTCGCTCAAGTCGGCCCAGGTACTACGAAGCCCTGGCGATCACTCCTTCCGGCGGCATTTCCGGATCATGACCAAACTGTCACAGCCCTTCTTCGCTCGCGCAGCGAGCACAGCGGGGTCTGGGGCCGTGCCCCAGCCGCCGGAAGCGCACTAGGCTGAGCGGCACAGAATAAATAGAGAATAAATAGGATAAATGCAGGATAAGAAAATATCGCAAGCGCTAGCGGCAGGTGGGACAGTACCACTTCCCCTTGGGCGGGCGGACGAGACCGACGCAACCAATGTGGTACCATTCTATGGGACACTTGCGGTTGTCGCATGCCACCATCTCGCCGTAGAAGATGTCGCTGCAGATGCAGTATGTCGGCTCGCCTTCCAGCTGGCTCCGCAATTTCTCGCGTCCGCTTACCTGTTGCTTCCGCTGCTCCCGCTGCTCCCGCTGGCGTGGGCGAGATTTGACTTCTGAGGATATTTGGTTTGCTACTTTGCGACTGGGTCGTCCTGCTCGGCTGGTTGGTGCTGCAACAGAGCTCGCCTCTGACTGGGCTGCTGCTCCAATCTCTGCTGGTTCAGTTGTCGTATTTAGAGATTCCTCGTTGTCATGTTGAGCGGCCAGCTGACCTGACTGGTCTCTAGCAGATATTCTGGTCCGGCTCTCTCGCCTACGCTCGGCTTCTTTGAGCCTCTCTGCCTGGTGCTTGGTGCCTACTTCGTCTCGGAGAGCTATTAGCTGATCTAGCTCGTTCCGCACACGATTGTAATAATCCGTCACCGACTCGTGCAAATACTTGGCTTCAGAAAAGCTGTTCAAGCGCAGCAGACGTCTTTCTTCAGCATATCCTGATAGCTCACTCGCCAGTGTTTCTCTGGGGACTTCAGGTCCACTTTGTAAGACGCGTAGAGCACAGTCGAGCTTCTCCGTCGCGACCTCAGCACGCGCGTCCAACTGACCGATGAGTGCCAGCGACCGTCTTACTTGAGCATCCAGCTGATTCATGTCCACTCAGACCAATGCTGTTGACCCTTGTCTAGTCTGGTTTTCAGTAGATATCGTTGTCACGTGATAAACGTCAGCATTATGAACATGATTTGATCTTCTTGGTCGGACTTCGTCCTCCCTATTTATTGGTTCTATTCTCTTATCTCTGGGACGAGGTTTAGTCATGGTCCATTCCCTGTTCCTTCCATATGGTCATCTTCTCCTTATCTTTCTCCACCTTTCTTTGTATATAAATACGTCCATGTTCCCTCTCTTGCTCACTCCTCAGTTCCAAAGAGATATTTTATGAAGATATCAGCTTCTCCACTAAATTTGCTTCTTCCAATTCCTTTCAGTGATTCTCCGATTGTAAATTTCCTTACTAATGAAGAGTCAAAGTATCACCTAAATTGATCCCTTTGGGACAGCATAATTAGTAATAATATATGAAAGTCCTCTAAACGATGATCATCAGTTACCGGATTCAAGGTACAATTGAACAACGAAAAAATAGTAGAAGAAGTGGTAATGGGAGGACGGGAGAAAGGAGAAAAAGTACGGTATTTGCATTCATTCCAGATTAAAGCGGCGTTATTTTACGCGTTGTCAGACCGAGTTATATCTGCCTCGTGTGCTAGACCTTTTATCTCTTCATATTTCCCCTAGGATGACCAGCCAAGTCGGCTGATCTCTTATTTGATCTGTTCTCTGTCGAATTAGATATTGCTTTCGAAGTTCTCTCACACGGATTGGTTACCGGCGAGATCGATTGCACAATTTCAAGATTTCTATCATGAGAGGATATGATACTGGGAGCTGGGGCTAAGACGGAAGAAGAAACGGTCTGGGAATCAGCAACACTAGAGTTAGTTTGTAGTCCAGTGGCAGTTTGAGACCCAATTGGAGAAACGTCAGGTTCACGTTGAAAACTAACTTCACCACTGTAGTTCAATATGGAGCGAGCGACAGCTTCAGAAACTCCCATACAATCATCCAAATTCAATTGTGTTATAAAACCCCACTCTTTCACAGCCCTGATCTTTCGTACACTTTTGCATGCGACTCCTGAGATCCTTCGATCCGCTTGTGCCAGAGATTTCTTACCAAGAACCCACTGTCGAAATGATGCATGTCATAATTTAAATATGGGTTGGATGGTTTAGCATCCTTAAAGAGTTTCTCGGCAGTGCCTAGAGCAGAACTTAATTGTTTGTTGTATAATAATTCTTCATCTTTACCTCCTCCACAACACCCTGTAAAGATGAGTTCTAAGCTCTTCATTATTCTTGCAAGATTATCTTCTTGAGTCCCAAGGTCCAGCTTCCAGGATTGAAGTTTGACATGATAAATTGCAAGCCATCTTTTGTGCAGAGTGTCCATGTCTAGCATCCCAGGAGGTAGAATCAACTATATCAAACGCACTTTCAAATAATAAATCGGAGACGACTTTGCGTACCTGTGACTCAGTGGGTTTAAAGACAAGAGCGACGGTATCGTGAGAAACCTTTTGAGGAACTATCTCGGGATATGACAATAAAACGATATCAATCACCTCGGAAACGAATTGAACTTTAGAACAACTTAAGAGAATGAAGTTAAGTGGCTCGGTATGATCAAAGAAGCTAACCAAACTTTCAGCAGTTTTCTCAGCGGTTAAGCCCTTTGCATCTAGCGCAAAAGCGTACGGAGATACTGACAACAGAGGTTCAATCATGATAGCTGTCATGTTAGACATGAGAGCTAAGTGGATAATTTCGTCGCATGGTGGCATGGACCTCTGTATCGTGCATCAAGAACAAGATGTGTCGCAATCCTAATATTTAAGACCCCCGCGGATGGCGAGGTTCACTCGGTGTTCAATCATGAAAACGATTTGCAAGCTAATGATCAATATATATATGATCGATACCGAACCATTCTAAGCTTTCAACATCATGTATAGCAGGCTATTTAACAGAATTCTCCCTGTAATTCGCTACTTTCTAACCACAATGTCGTGCACTATTAGTTTATCCCCAACATTCACACGAAGGGCTCCAGCAGTGGGGTGAGATATGTGGCTCATTGACACTCACTAGGCTAGATAAACTCATTTATTTCATTATTTGGATGATTAAAATATAATAGCTAAATACCGGTAAACGGCGCTCGATCACCTGTCACGTCCTCATCTGGCTCTTGATGATCGAGTCGAGGTACCTTTTCTGGATTCGTCGAACTGTCAGAGTCTGATAGCTCCCTCGGTCGTTTTGAGACTGAAATACTAACTGAAGCCCCAGAGGTGGTTGCGGGTGATGCCTGAGCAGTTGGCGATGAACCGAAAGTTGGAGGAAGACGGACATTAGAGGTAGAGCCTGCTGCCACAATCACCTCGTCTGGCTCGGAGTTATTACCTGGTGGCTTTGGTCTACCCGTAGTATGCCCAGCGTTGGATCCTAGATCACGATTAGCATGCTTATCAATAGGTGTGGAGCTGTGGTTGTCTCTAATCCGCTCATCGTCCACCGTCTGCTTTTCACCGGCATGCTGGGAGACATCATCAAAATGATCGCTAATGGTATCACCCGTGTTATAGGCATCAATTGAAGGAGTGAAACCAAGACGAACCGGTCCCTCGTAATTTAGAATTGCTCTTACAAGAGGTTCAATAGCTTGCAAGTTACGGAGATACCCATTCATATCCTTTATTTCTCGTACACTGTGACAAAGAAGCTGGGCCATTTTCAAAGCTTCTGGAATCGGATAAAATAAAGTTAATAAATAGGTCGAAATAATCGAGGTGATGGTTAAAACCGCATCTGATTTCTCGTTCTTCTGAAGGCATTCTTTGACGGCCTTTTCGGCGACGTAAAGTCGCATTCTGCATCCGGCATCGTCTGTCTCTTCTGGTAACCTTGTCAAAAATCGTCTTATCTTTTGTAGTAGTTGGTCTTCTATTTTGCCCGAGCCGAAGTCATTGAGAGCGATCCAGGCATCAACAGCAGTCAGTGCTGTTTCTGCTTTTGATCCCTCCATGATTAGTATCTCAGGAGACTTCGAGGCCTCTACCGACACATATATAGCAGAAAACAATGTGTGAATCCACCAACGTGCGTCTCGGGTAAATGTAGATACTCCTTCTTCCATGTTCCTGTCAAACCAAGGGTCTAACTGGACAATGTAGTCAGAAACCGACTTGAAGCGACGGTCCTCTTCTAATTCTCGGAAGTCCTGTTCATGTGCCTCATAGGCGGCTATAGCTATCTCTATCAGCGTCGCTCTGTCGAGTAACGAAATTTTGGTAGTGTCATCGCCACCAAGTACCATCGCTCGGGTAACTGTAATTTCACTCGGTTCGTTTTTAGTTATTCTGCCATTGATGGCGCCATTGGCCTTGTCCAGAAAGACTCGGACAGTTTGATCACACATAGCTATAGCCACTCTACCAGCGAGAGGGAGATAGCGCTTGACTATCATCTCTGTCAGTGCTTTATCGTTGAAGACAAGGTGGCCGGAGATCGCAACGCGGACTTTTCTATCCTTAGAAGAAGCTTCAAACCACCTCAGTACATTTTTCTCTATTTCGGCTAAATTCTGCGAATCAAACACAAAAATAATTTCGGGTAAAGCATGGACATCCGCAATCTGGGTAGTGATTCCAGCGTTGGATGTGATAAGTGTAGAACGTACTCTCGCCCGAGTTTGTACGACTGAAAAATGGATGTCTTTGACAGCGTTGCCGATCGAAATCACGGCTTTTCTAGGGATGGTACTCGCGATTAGAGTGTGACCTTGTGACACCGAACGATCTGTCATAGTGAAGTCGCGGCGAGAACGAATTTAAGATAAGAAAATAAAAGCGTAGCAGCTTCCTTGGCAGTCAAGCTCTGACAGGATTCCAAGTGCAGGCAAGGACTGGTTGCAGATTATGGGCTTGGGAGGGGAGAACATAAAATTGAAGATGATGAATGAAATATATCGGGATCGAAAATAGTTAATGGTTAACAGGATCCAAGTACTGGGAGAGGGGGGCAGTAGAGAACAGAACAATTGAAGACGATGAATGAAAGAGATTGGGATCGAAATTAGTTAATGGGTGACAGGATTCTAAGTACAGGGACCGGCTGCAAAGTCTGGGCTAGGGAGGGGGAGCAGTGGAGAACAGACAATTGACGACGATGAATGAAAGATATTGGGATCGAAAATAGTTAATGGATGACAGGATGCCAAGTACAGGGACCGGTTGCAGATTACGGGCTTAAATATAGTAGTCACAACATTCTAGGTGTAGTTTTCAGGAATCCCTGCCAACGCAAAAAAGAAACGGCACGGGAGATTGATGCAGGGCACAGATAACCTAGGCTGAAATCGGTACGCGTTCCTGCGCGCAGAGTAACAAAAGGATCCCTGCTAAACGCAAAAAGAAACAACACGAGAGACTACAGGTTCTTTCAAGTTGTGAGGAGGTCAAGGTGATGTGCATCTGAATCTGGAATAGCGCATGATGCATGCAGCCTTATCATGCATATCCATGCTCGCTGAGCCGAACATTAGTTATTAGGCCAATAATAGTTGTGGGGCGCCGAAGATATCGAGGCTGTCGCCGTATGTATATAGTAAGATTGTTTTAAAGCCACATATAGGGTTAAGCAAGTTTAAGCTTAGAAATGCGGAGTGCGGTAATCCATTCGGGGAAGGTCGCTAGAATATACCATCTGTGCATATCATCACATGCGGCCAATTCAGCGGAGAAAGACAGGTCAAGGATGCTGGGTCGACCCAGCGGCGAGCCTTCAGAGTCACAGTCGCGCTCGCTTTCTCCAGCAGGAAGTAATCCAAAACATGTCGCAACACGAGAACAGAGAGAGAGAAGCTGGAAGAGCCCGGTCGGGGAGAGGGAGAGGGAGGGGTGGGGGGGGGGGGAAGAGTCCAGGGTCCAATTTACTAATTTACGGGAGTCCTTCCGCTTTTGACATCCTAGTTTGGCAGGGTTTTTAGATACAGCCAAATTGAATACATTCGCCGAACAGTAACCCAACAACAGATTAAAATCCGCAACATGAACATACCGCTACATAGCCGCACATCGCGTCCAAAATCCGAATGAGTACAATTGTACACGTTCTTCAGCCGAGAAGTGAAGCAAAGACCTTCTCATCTTGTTCTAAACATAGCAGTAGTGAAGATACAGCTCTCCCAAAGTGGGTACGTTCGCCGAACAGCAACCCAAGAGCAGATTAGAATCCGCAACATGAGCATACCGCTACACGTAGCATGCCTACACACCGTATTTTGTACGGTAGCCCACATCGCTGCCAAGGTCATATACTCAGCCGCTGTCACAAAAAACGATGCTAGTTTATCAATCGTTGGATAGACAGTAATCAAACTATCAAACTAGTTAGAATATATTGCAGGCTGCATCTCGGAACTAAGATAGACTAATGGTCAGTAGCTTAGACACGAGTCACTTATAATAAATCACTGGCATTTTTGAACTAATATTCGTAGATCAATATACGCACCTCAAGACGTCGTTGGACTCTTGGAGTTCGTCAACACTCGAAAGCGTACTGCTGGCTGCCAGGGCTCGAGATGCTTGAATACCTTGTGAAGGACCACTCCCTCAGCACCAGTTGACAACGTTGCTATTTAATATATATATTACACTATATATGATCATTTTCTAACCCTTCTTTTAAAATTGTTTTCAAATGAATTCGAACTTCTAACGCCACGTTCGACGTGCTTGATATAAGAATATAACGGTTGGTTCCCACAGCTGGGGACTTGCATCCAGCCAACCTCATTTTTCTATTTAAATATATTCTTATATCAATAAAATCTTTGATGGTGTAGACTGTCGTTCTGCCCAAGGCTGGGAACATCGCCAACCAAAAGAGATTTTTAAATATATACTCCTATTTCAGTAGACACTATTTAAGAAGCTTTTGGTGGTGTAGATATCTTAAGAGGAGCGAAATAGCAGTGAAATATCGGCGTCGTTCATGAAGGACATGACGTGTACGCGTCTCAGTTTGATAGTGCATATTAGCAACTGGCGGAATACAAGCAAAGTGGATACCGTCTCTCTAAATTCAACATTGGACGGATTGTGGCACTGAACCTGTTGTGCCACAGTCCAAAAGAAGGCTGTGTTGCACAAACCTTTTTGGACCCGTATAATGTGGACGGGAGTGACCGGGCCGGGCGGACGTGGTAATTACAGAGGCCCTAACCCGAGCTTTGTTGATAACGATAAGGCAAGAGGGCTGGCACAGAGCTAGTATAAATAGCTGAAACCTGCCAAATGCGACGCTCAGTACTTAATTAGCTAGCAGGCGGCCAGATCGGAGAAGACAATCTGGTGGTGAAGCGTTTTTTCCAGTGGAGATTGGGTCGTGTGGACAGTCATTGGAGGAATTGCCAGGTGCACAAAGTGTTTTGGTCGGATAAATTGAAGAAGAGACTGGTGTCGAGGTTAGACCACAGAGTGGCCCAGAATCCAGAATGGCTAAGAAACAGAACCGGAGCACAGGCAATGGCAACCTCAACGGCAAACGGGGAGCGGAAGGTTCAAGGAGCGCGGATAAAGACGCCGAAAGAGCGAGCGTGACGAATTCGGAAGCAAACCGCGAAGAGAGCGCTGCGCAGGACCTGCGTCAGGGTCCAGAAGAGGGTCCAGCTGAGCCCGAAGAGGAGGGACGGACGTCGATCCAACGGGAAAACGGCGAGCAGACGAAACGGCCGGATTCCGTGGACATGCTCGTAGAAGTGCCCCAGATTCCAATTGGTAACGACGAGGAGGACGACGCCGACTGTGACGAGGATGAACATATTGATGTCGATGACGACTCAAAGCCCATCAGCCTGCACACGGATACACATGTACTGACGTGTTACAAGGCCAGACGACCGTATACGCCCGAGACGCCGGCATTGGCCTTGATCAACCCTTTCGTCAACCGGACAATTGACCCTCCATATTTCATGCTCGCGGACAAGCGACGTCCCGACCAGCCGGCTCAGCCTGGACCGATGACCCTGAACGACGTGCTCGAAATTGTTTTTGAAGATCCCCAGACGACAAAACGACCAGAGCCGGATACCAGTAAAAAGTCAGGTCCACAAAACGAATCAGATACGGACTTAGAAGGCAAAGAAGAAGTCGGCTATGACGAAAACAACAAGCATGACCTCAACAACCAGACCACCACTACCATCACCTCCACCACTACCGCCACTGCCACCGCTGTCACCACCGGGAATGGCGCTCGCGAAGCGAGCACAGCGGGGTCTGGGGCAGCGCCCCAGCCGCCAGAGGCACTCCAAGAAAGGCATGCGATGGACAAGGCATTCGTCAAACTGGCAGGCACCAGTATCGGCGAGATCCCCAGTGACCAGATCCGCAAGGCCAGCCGGTTTTTGTATCAGTGGAGGGACCAGCTGGCGCTTGTGTCGGAGCTGGCCATTTTGAGAAAGAGCCGCAATGCGTCGGTAGTGACGGCGAGCTCTTCAGGACCCAAATTTTTCAAGACGAGACAGTCGTCGGAGTCGCAGAAGCTGCTCGATCACAGAGGGTCACTGGCCACACTGGCCGAAGTAGAGGCGCTGGCCAGGGAAATGCACCGGGTTTCTGTGGGCGATCTGCGGGACCGGCAATTGATAGCAGAGCGCGACAAGTTCCTGTTACCTGAAGACCTGGTAGTGAGGGCTGTTACCTGGAACGTGCACGGAGAGAAGTTGGCTGGACAAGACTTGGACAAGCTGCTGAAGCCGGACGCTGATGTCTACGTCATAGGACTACAAGAATCAGATAACCTCGGCAAGAATTTGTACGCCAATTCGGCGACCTTAGCCTCGACTACGCAGAAATTGCTGTCGTATCTGCCGGATCATGTGGAGCTCGCACATAACCAGCTTCTGGGACTCATGACGGTGGTGCTGATCCACTGTCGTCTAGCCCCTCAGGTGTCCAACGTGGAGCTGGCTTCAACAGGCACCGGACTGTTTGGAGTCTGGGGTAACAAAGGTGCGATCATGATCAGGTTTCTGCTGGGAGCAGATGCTACGGTCCCAGATTCAGGCACCCGAATCACTCTGGTCAACTGTCACTTGTCTGCTGGCTCAGGCGCGCCCAGCGTTGACCGTCGGCGCTGGGAGCTGACGGAGATTTCCAACAAGTTCGGTATTTCAGGCCTTGTGTCTGCGAGCAACGACAGCGTTATATTCGATAGTGACGCACATGAGTTGTCGCTAAACGACGATTTACTGCTGAAAGCTAGTCAGACTGCATCCCCTCGATCTGCTCGAAACCCGCGCCATGAAAGTGAGCACAACAGCCAGGCTGCCAACTCGACCTCAGTCTCGCCCCGCGCAACTTCACCCTCCATATCAGGAGTGTCTGAAAAGACACAATTCGAAGCCCAGAGTAACACTCCAAGTGGACACACAACCCCTACAGGAGCTTCAGAACTAACTCCAACTGCAACACGGACACCGGCGTCCACATCGATTTCACGACTGATCAAGTCGTCGTCGTACAAGAAGGACAGCAGTTTCATTTTACTGATGGGCGACTTCAATTTCAGAGTTACTCTGGAACCGGCTGACTTGGTACAGGATTTCGCTGGCACGCGCGACTTCGACACTATTCTCATTCACGACACGCTGTCACAGGAAATCAGAGCGCGCCGCGTGTTGCAGGGCTTCAGAGAAGGGCCAATTCGATTCCCGCCGACCTACCGTTATACCATAGGAACCAACGAGTACGATCTTGAACGAGTCCCCTCATATACAGATCGTATCCTCTTCTCCAGTGACGGCCTTGTCGTCTCACAACTGGACTATAAAGCACACCCATCATTCGTCCTGTCGGACCACAAACCTGTGTCTAGCACTCTTCGGCTGAATGTAGACCTGGTTAATTTCGATATCCGCAATGACATTGTAACGGAGACACTGAAAAAACTGGACAAAGCAGAAAACGCTGCGCGTCCCGTCATCGCTATAGAGCCACTGGAGCTCACTTCGACCGGCCTTGTGCTTCACGAGCAGGAGGTATACACCACGATAACTCACAATAATCTCATATCTGGGCAACCAGGCTCACATGTTGTCGAATGGGAAATCATCATTTCAGACCCCAATATCAAATCCATGCCGCAGCGTGGTTCTCTCCCCGCCGGGGCAAGTCAGCGGGTTAAGGTATCTACAATCTTAGGGGTTCCTGGAAGCAATGGCGTCAACACGAGAGCGCCACTGCAATCTGTGCTGGTGGTGCACATCAAAGATGTCCAGGACATCTTCGTCAGTGTTGAATTTGATACACTCCCCACATGTCTCGGTGCCTCGCTCGACCTGCTGTGTCGCATGCCTGAAGGAGCGCGAAAGGGCATTCAAGACTCTTCCACCTCGTCCAACATGCCTCGCGAGATCTGCAATTGTGTCGACTATCTCTGGAACCACCTTGCCACCGCCCCCGACCTGTTCTGGCAGCAAGGCGACGAGGCTATTGAAACACAGATCCAGGACTGGATGGACAACGGCCAGGATTTTGACACCCATGTCCTGGACACGGCCAACGAGCTGCAACACAACATCGGCGTCTACTCTGTGGCCAGCCAATTTCTGCTGCTTCTCCGCTACATCAGCGGCGGCATCATCCCCGTCGAGTACTACTACTTGATTCTCCGCGGTGCCGCCGGTGTCAATGCACTCCTGGAAAGCCTCTCAGGCATCAACGTCAACGCCCTGCTCTACATTATAGGACTGCTGGCGCGGGCTATAGACGAGGGGGTCGACGAGCGTCGCCTGCTCGATCTCTTCGAACCCCTCCTCATTGCTATCCCCCGCGGCAAAGACAACTCCAGGTCAAAAACCCTGCGCCGTGAGTTCCTGAAAAGACTGCTCGACCCAGCAGGCCCTTAAACCTCTACCAAAATATTTATTGTTCATGCTACCCACTTGAGTGCTTCCGGCGACAGTTCGGGTCAGCCACCGGCTGGGTTGTGCCTCCCGCGGCCGGGGCGCTGCCCCGGACCCCGCTGTGCTCGCTGCGCGAGCGCTGCCCCCAGGACCCGGCGAAGCGAGAAGAACTCGCGATAGGCATGGAGGGAATTCTGGCGTCATGGGGGAACGCGGTCACTCATATAACGACTTCCCCTAGCAGTTCGTCGGCGTGAAGCTAAGAGGCACGCTCGGCAGCATGTGAACGGACTGGCCCCTAGGCTCACTACCCTTTCTTATATCTCCTCGAGCGCAGCGAAGAGGAGCCACGGGTCCGGGCAGAGCCCGGCCGCCGGAGGCACACCCAGAAGAGTCAGAAGCACAGAAACAACGGGATCAGAGATGCATAAAATAAATTAATACAGTGTTCAGAGGACGGGGCCGCCGAGCGTGGTGCCGCCGGAAGTGCTCTCGAACTCCATGTCGTCGGCAGGCAGGTCGTTCTCGAGGATGAGCGCCAGGGTCTGGAGACGGGCCTGCTTTTTCTTCTGGCGGTTGGAGAGACCCTCTTCGACATCATCTTTCATGGCCACATCGGTTTCCAGTGCTTTGAGGTACTCCTGGCGGTACTTGGCGTTACGCTGGTCCTTCTTGGATCTCTTCTTGGAGATGACTTTGGTGGTTACGGCACCGGCGACTTTAGTCGACAGCGCAGTACCGCTGGACGACGTAGCCGTCAGCAGCTGGGGTTTACGGCCAGTTGGTCGCTGGGGCTTTCTGGCCGTGAGCTTGGGCTTGTTTATCGAGTTTCTGGACGGCATTTCTCTGTACTTCAAGGTGTGTTCTTGTTTCTCTACCTATTGCCTATCAACATGAGAATAAAAATAATTTTCGCCCTAACCGCTATCTTCCTATCTCCCCTGCTAGCCATCAATCGCCCAGGACCCCTGCATATCCAGCCTGCCTGCTCCCGTGAACGAGTCCAAGGTTACCTTGTCAGCTACTCCTAGCAGAAGCGCGGATCGAGCGGTTCAGAGAGACGACGGGGAATGCCTCCGGCGGCTGGGGCGCTGCCCCAGACCCCGTTGCTCCTCTCGCTGCCGCTCGAGGAGGGGCCACAGGTTGCTGTGCCGCTAGGGCCAGGACCATGAATAACTGGGTACTGCGCCCGGGAGTGGCGCTCCTGCACAGAAGGAGCCACGGGGTTCGGAGCGGAGCCTCGGCCGCCGAAGGCACAGCAGGGACTACAGGCAGCGGAACCCCAAGCGGACCCTGAATGTAAGGCTGGCTGAAAATTATGCAGGAAGATCTGGCAGATGCAGGACTAAAACAAATATCAATATTGTATATGTACTCTTAATTGCTTAATTGTCTAGTTCAGCTGTGATTCTCTTCGAGTCTATAGTTGTTGTTCTTTTTTATTTCTGTACTCTGGTTTGGCTGCGAGCGCTGAGGCTTTCGCGCAGGACTCGGATAAGCGAGCGAGAGCCAGGTCAAGCGATTCGGATCAGGTCCGACTGGGGTTGGTGTGAAGTCAGTCATAATTCTCACTCGGAGGCCGGTGTGGACTCGGACGGTGTCTTCTGGCACTCTGTCTGCTCTAGCTCGCCACCTAGCTACCAAGGAGAGAGGTACAGCGAGGCGAAGTCGTGAGTCGTCTCGACGCAAATACATTGGCAGCATGAAGACGGCGATCCAGGTGCTGTCGCACCCGACTTACGACAATGGCGGCCCGTCACTGATGATCCAGACCCGTCTGGGCACGAAATACATCATTGGCCAATTCAGCGAGGGCCTTCAGCGTTGTCTGTCCCAGAATAAAATACGCATGTCCAAACTCCAGCACATTTTTCTTTCGGGCACTGTTAGTTGGGAGACAGTAGGAGGTCTGCCGGGATTCTTGCTCACCTTTGCTAATGAGGGCCAAGGCAAAGTCAGCGTCCAGTCTGCCAGTGTAGACTTGGAACCTGTCAAGCAGAGCTGGCGTCATTTCATTTTCCATGATGGGCTCGACGTGGATGTGCGAAGTCCCCAGAGTACTTTCCAGGACGATCTCGTGGCTATAGAGGGTGTCAGCGTAAAGCCAGTGCTTCTGTCAGCGGATCAGGAAATTTCTGAAGCAGCTGGTTCAGCTGATACCGAGTCTGGTGCTTTTGCTGCAGCTGATACTGCTGGTTGCTGTTCTGGTCTCCAGCCGTCCAGTTCGTATATTGTACAAGTTCTGCCGTCTCGAGGCAAGTTCTTGGTTAAAAAAGCCATTGAATTGGGTGTTCCGAAAGGCGGCATGTTCAGAGACTTGACCGAGGGAAAGTCGGTTGTGACACCTGCCGGGGTAACGGTCCACCCTTATCAAGTAATGGAGCCTGCTAAAACTCCGCCACGGGTGCTGGTTATAGATTGTCCTTCGATCGAGTACGTCGAGGGAACCGTGACACATCCATGGGACAAACAGCTCGCCAGGAAACGCAAGTATGATGAAACTACCGACGACGCCAGCAGCATAAACAGCACAAACAGCAGCAGCAGTAACAATAGTTCTAGCGAACCTTACGACATTGATATCAAAGTCGCATACCACTTTCTCGGCGAGACAGTTAACCCGTTCGAGGGAAAATATTTCGAATTTATTACAAAGCTTGCACAGAACAACGTTCTCCAATATTTTAGTCACCCGCTTTACTCCCCCAACACCATCACTCTAGAATCGTTAGCAAAACTCAATGGAAAGCTACAGCACCTCTTTCCCAGTAATTTCTCACAATTGTATAGTATAGGTGCGAGAAAGCCTGTTCCAGAATTGCCCACGTCGGTGTTTGCGCCTGAGGCTTTGAGGCTATTGAACACACTCGATATTACTACCCTGGAACCACAGGTGCGCCACGAAGTTTACGCCAATACGGATGCCACAGATAGTAAAAGTGACAAAGCTGCTGCCGATTATAGCAGCAACATCAATACCGGGAACAGTAACATCAAAACCGAGAGCAGTAACATCAAAACTGAGAGCAGCAACATCGGTAATGGGAGCAGTAACACAAGCAGTGCTGACGAATCTGTGTTAGCAGAGATATCTATAGCAGGCACTTCAAACTCCGACCTGGCGCAGATTGACGAACCCCAGGTAATCACTCTGGGAACGGGAAGCTCACAGCCATCAAAATATAGAAATGTTTCGTGTACCATTGTACGGGTGCCTTTTGGAAGTTCGTCAAAAGCCATTATGTTTGACTGTGGAGAAGGAACTCTTGGGTCCGTCAAGCGTACTCTTGGCCCAATTGGAGCCACCAAACTGCTAAGAGAACTCGATATTTTGTACATTAGTCACTTGCACGCAGATCACCATTTAGGTGCGCTATCGGTTATGAATGAATGGCTACGAATCAATCAGGATGCCAGTCGACGACTAGCACTGGTTGGACCCGGTCCGTTTGAAAAGTTTATCAATGAATGGGCTATTCTGGACGATAGGCTCAATGCAGGCATGTCACAAGGGCGTATCAAGTTTGTTGACATAGACGCATTTATCTATGGAAACAGCTACCACAGCTCTGAGTTTGACGAGTCAAGCATAGACCGTGAGGACGTATCTAATCTACTTCAGGGGATTCAGATTCAGGCATGCCGAGCGATACACTGCGACCTTGCTTACTGTGTGTCAGTGACGTTCCTCGACACCAACTTCAAAGTGTCATATTCTGGAGACACACGTCCAAACATGTTTTTTGCACGAACTATAGGAGCAGATAGCGATCTGCTCATCCACGAGGCAACCCACGAGAACGAGCTGGCCAAGGAAGCAAAGGCGAAGAGACACTCGACAATTGGAGAAGCCATTGCTGTCAGCACGGCCATGAATGCCAAGGCTACTATTCTCACCCATTTTTCTCAGAGGTACCCCAAACTGCCTGAACTGAGCGATGTGGAGGTGCCGAAATCTCTGGCTCTGGCCTTTGACGGCATGCACATGAGGGTGTCGGACATCCCCGAACAGCTCAAGCAGGTGTCGAACCTCCAGCAGATCTTCGCTGAAACTAAGGCCCAAGAGGAAGACCTCCAGGAAAACACCCAGGACTCATAGTGGCACTATCCACCCGCGTGCCTTCTGTATATATATATCTATCTTGCATTATTCTTTCTGGCACAAACCTCTGGCAGCTGGGGCGATGCCCCAGACCCCGTGGCTCCTCTTCGCTTCGCTCGAGGAGGGGCCTCACAGGATGCCCAGGACTCGCCCGCTGGGCACCAGGACGCGCGAGCAGGTCCTGAGTTCGGTGGTTGAGATCGGGCCTGGCTACTTACATGCAGCACTTCAAATCGACATGGGACAGGCCGCTGATAGACGAGCTAGATATGTGAGTATAGACTTGTCGTATCAAGAACCGACAAGGCGGGTCATGGGCCCCTGATCCACATTAGTCAAAAACTGAATGCGCGCCCGCGACGCTCACATTTACAATAGCACTTGTAGCGGACCAGACTGTGACACTGGAATTTTTAGAAATAGCAGGATGGCGTAGGTCCTTCGAGCTTAACTTCTCGAACATAACTGTAATACTCGTTCAAGCGTAGATGCTTCCTCCGTGTTGATCTTCCCATGCATATCTGAATATTTCTTTCTCCTTCAACAGGTCAATTATACATATGAATAGTTCATCAGGAACTTTCATAATGGCTCTTGGGTTGGTCGGAAATAGTATCAGGTCGAGTGGTTGCTGAGGCCCGGGGCAGCGCCGGGCCGCCGGAGGCCGAGCGGGGTCCGCTGGCAACCCCACGGAGCCCGGGTTGCGAGTATGCAGGGCCGCAGGGTCGCAGATATCCATTTTTAGCGACAGTTAATATATGTGCTTGCTGCTGGAGTTGCTTAAAATAAACTCGCATATGCAGTGCTAAATTGACTTCGGTGCAGGGGCGTGCAAGTCAGGGGTGGCCCAGTGGCCGGGACTGCACGCGGGCCCCGCGGCTCCTCAATCAGAGGGCTCTAGGAAAAGATGGGCTTAGGTTTGGCGGAGGAGAGGGGCTTCACTTGAGGCGGTGTGGCAGAGTTGTGCCCCGGGAAGCGCGGAAGAAAGGCCGAAAAAGGGTCCTTGTTCGGTGCCGCTTGCCATGCTTCCGTTAAGTTAAAGTTGTTCGGATGCTGCACCGGCGTTTCATACGTGACGAAGCCGTCGATCCACGGCACGCTGGCCGGAAAAGCCAGGCCTCTCAGCAGGGCTGGGGCGCTGCTGCGCTGCCCCAGACCCGTGGCTCCTCTTCGCTACGCTCGAGGACGGGCTGCCCGGGGTCAGGGATCGGAGGTCGGCGCACGGGCTCGCCGGAGGCCAGCCGGCGTAGCAACAGGTTGAGCGGAACTTGAACTGACGCAAGGTACCGGTGTAACTGTGGCTTGGCTGAGAACGCGCGTGCGTGCGTACGTACGTATCCACGCTTCTGATCCTGGTCAGGGAGAAGTGACCTGGCCGGCAGGCGGCTTAAAGGTTCTTCGGGTTCCTGGGCTGGGAATGATTTTCCATGCTCTTGGCAATTGACATTGACACCCAGACACGGTGGTCGAGCCAATTAATCGTGGTCTGATTTCGTGCGCCGCCGAGTGGCCGCTCGGCTCGATCCTGCTGGATTAGTTGCTGCTGCGGATACTGCTCGCTCGCTTGCTGCCAGCCTCCCTGCCGCCAGTCTGTCGGCTTGCTTGCTTGGGCAGGACTTGCTACGGCCGAAACTCAATATCACCTCGCCTGTAGTCGTCCATAACAGGTCGGCTGGCCTGGGCCGGTCGGCCCTGGCGGTCCGGGGCGCTGCCCCGGACCCCGTGGCTCCTCTTCGCTGCGCCCTGGGCTGGGCAGCTGCGGGTGGGCGCGTCGATGTAGGTACAGGTCAGCAGCCGTCTGCTCAATGAGGGCTGGCGATGCGCACCCCGTTCTTTTTTCTAGGCTGACCATACATGACCATACATAACCAGGGTCATCTACTATGGTTTAGACTACGGAATTGACACAGGGCCTGCGGAGCGATGCACGCAGCCGGAATAACGGTGGCTGGCAAGAGCAAAAATAGCAACATCGTCCTGGGAACGGCCTCCTCTCGCTGCGCTCGAGGAGCTACGGGGTCCGGGGCAGCGCCCCGGCCGCCGGAGGCGCTGCCCCAGACCCCGTCGTGCTCGCTTCGTGAGCTCCGTGGCGGAGATATCGGAGCAGCAACATCAGCAGCACCATCAGCATCAACATCAACATCAACTTGTATTGTATGTATATTATCGTATCATGCTCGGCGAAGGATGCAGTGCACAAAGACATGGTGCAACAGGGGCAGAGCAAGGAACACGAGGAAGCAAAGGGAAGACGAGGGAAGGGCACTGCGAGGACGAGGAAGAGCATAGTGGAGAGAAGAGAAGCAAAACAAACAGAACAGAACAGAACAGACAAAACAGAAGAGCAGAACAAATAGAGTAGAAAATCAGAGCAGAAAAACAGAACAGAAAGAACAGACAGAGCAGAACAGACCACTGAAACAAAACAGCTGGTTGCTGTGCTGTCTGGTCAAATAAATAATTCCTGTATGAAATCCTTATACACATTGAATCACCATTTTAACAGCGGATCATAGCAGGACGTCATCATAAAATGCATAGCTACTGAGAGTGCGCGAGGCAGATCTGATCTATCTCTGATCAGAAATGTCAGCCAAAACCTCGCCTGCTCATTTCCTGTCCTTCACGCGCTTCTTAGGACAGTAGGGACACATCATATGGTTGCATCGCGTACAGTCGTACCGTTCAGGCGGAATGCCATGGTACCGACCACATTGACAGCAGTACCACTCAGTGATTGTGTTTGGATCGTTGGGATCATAGCATGACGTGGAGTATGGGTTAGCAGATGAGCATGAAGTAGCCGGACCAGCGGCCATTGATGATGTATTTCGCTGAGCAGAGCACCGAGGCAGAGCGCAACAGAGCAGAGTGCAGCAAGAAAACCGACTTAGGTAGTTGATCTGGTGGGGTGGTGGTGAGCGGGCACAACCTGCTATCTACACAGCGAGGCAGAATACTAGTCTGATCAGGAATATTTTCAAGCGGAATATTTCAAGGAGAGAAGCACAAGAGGATGACCACCACGATACGTTAGTGAGAACCGACCGAGACAAGAGAACCGACTGGCAATTGACAATTACAAGACAGGCTGGAACAAGCAGCTTCTCCTACGCATAAAAATATCAAGTGAAAAACAATAATTATGTTGATTTAAAAAAATTCCTTCTAATAAAAATATAAAAATAAAATAAAACAGGCGCCGAACCAATTGTATATATATAAACTGGATCAGTCACCAAAGCGGAAGCGTTTGGTTCCAAATGCCAACCTCGCATGCGCCGGCCTTATGTAACAAAAAGAACCGTGCCCAAACAACAAATTATAATGCAACTCAAAATGGGAAATAAAACTCCTGTGTGGGGATGTAAGATTGTTCCCGAATGGGACACGTCCCATAGCAAGAGAACCCAGCCGACTTGGGCGCTGTGAGCGCTGGCCGGCTCGGGGGCGGCGTGCCTCCGGCGGCCGGGCGCTGCCCGGACCCGTTGTGCTCCGCTTCGCGGAGCCGTGACGCCAATGCCTTTCCGAGGCGGGGCCTTGGGCCAGCGGCCCGGCCGACCGCAGGCCGGCGGCCGGACGAACCCAACACCGGGGGCCGGGCC